>VYZV01016889.1:2307-53984 GCA_013401275.1 Pandion haliaetus | reverse complement strand
AGTTGGTGAAGGACTGTCTCCCGTGGGAGGGACCCCACGGTGGAGCAGGGAACGAGTGAGGAATCTTCCTCCTGAGGAAAGAAGCGGCAACGACAAAGTGTGGCGAGCTGACTCAACCCCCATCCCCTGTTCCCCTGCGCCGCCAGGGGGAGGAGGTAGAAAGCATCGGGAGTGGAACTGGGCTGGGAAGGTGGGAGTGGTGGGGGGAGGTTGTTCTGATGTTTGGTTTCCCTTCCTAATACCCTTGTGTTTTGTTTTTGTTTTGATTTGTAGTAAATTAAATTGATTTTGTTTTTTTTTCCCCAAGTTGGGCCTGTCTTTTGCCCATGACCATAAGTGGGGAGTGATCCCTCCTAGTCCTTGTCTCGACCCACGAGCCTGCCTTTGTATTTTCTCCTCATCCCAACGTGGCCAGGCGAGGGGGTGGGGGGTGAGCGAGCGGCTTCGTGGTGCTTTGTTACCGACTGAGCTGACCTGAAACCACGACAAAGTGGTAGCCAGAGCACCTGTGCCAAGCAGGATGATGAGGGGAATGTCTCTGAAATGTAGGAAACCTCACAGCCTGCTTCTACCCCCACTACACATCAGGCCTCTCTGTTGGGGATGGAGACAATAAATCTTCCTGAACATGCCAAGTGAATCTCTGTCTTGGTGAGTCTTGGCTACAATTTTGCTAAGTGCGGGAACTAATCTGTTATGTACATCTTCAGAAATCATTCTGAAAGCTTCAAGCAAATTTGCCAGACAAATGATTTTTTCTCTCTTTGGTTCCTTTTCCTTCTGATCTTGGAACAACAGGAGGAAAGAAGAGTCCCCTGAATATCAGAGCCTCAAACTCTGCTGCTGAGGCTGCAGGCCTTTCCTTGGCTTTCTGGAAGAGAGGTCTTGTGCTGATGAGGACTCATGGGAGCTTGCTTATACCAGATGTGTCACTTATTACTGTGATGAGGCTGGCAGGTTGAGAGGGAGCCTAGATAAGAGAAAAACTGTTTGTCTGTGTTGGATTTGTAAGAAAGCTTATAGATCAAAGCTCTCTGTAAATTTGCTTGTAGAGCAAAGGCAGTGGGTTCCTTCTGATGTTCAGGTGGTCAGATATATGAATTGGGGTTGTTCTGCATCACTAGTATAGGCTCAACTTGGACATTTCTTGATTTTTGTGATTTGTCTTTTAGGAAACATATTTGGTCAGGCTTTATTGGAGACATTTTTTCCTTTCCTTAGTGAGGAAGGAAGGGCTGAGGAAGATGAAGGAAGGAGAGAGATAACAGGACTGAGGATTAGAACTGTAGTAATTTTTAAAAAAATCTTTTATTAAAAATGTGTTATGGTACTGCACTACAATCCAAGGTCATTTACAAGGTGTTTCAAAATGACTCAGCAGTGCACATAAAATTTTGCACCCCAAATTGTTGCACATAATAATAATATGAATGACCAGCAAAACATGTTAATGGACATGTGGAACAAGAATGGGAAAGGAGGCCACATCGTTGTATTCATATTTTACAATGAATTCTTCCAATAACTGAAAACGTAAGTCATGATTCTCCTTCATTTGTAGCTATGAGCTGTCTGTCCATGCCTATGTGCTGAAAAGCATTGCTGCACTATTGAAAGAACACTACACTGCTCATTTAATCAGTGTTGGCTGTGTATTTTACGTAGAGCAGATCAAATCTGACTGATTTATGACAGACTTTGAGATAAATTTTCCTGTCAGTGCAGGCATATTGCCCATTAATGAGAAAGGGAGTTAGACATGTCAGGCAAGAGCCTTCTGTTATCTGCTTACTGTAATGCTTCTCCAGACATGGTCCCACCTATAAAGTCAGGCTATAGGTAGGATTTTGGTTTGGAGGATTAAACTGGTGTAGAGCTCTACAGAAGTAATAGGTGCAAATGAAGCTCTATGCATAGGTCAGAAGGGAAGATTTCTGCATGCATTTTAATGTGAATTTATAAATAATCAATTTAACAGTTTGTCTTGCCTGTGCCATTTCTTTATTAAAGAAACTTACAGATTTTTTTTTTTTAAGATGTGGGGAAAGAATATCAAAGTTATTTTTCTCCATTTAGTTTTCATAAACATGCACAAGCTTGTTTGTGCCACAGTAGCACGAAGTACTCTGTCATTTATCATCACTTTGCCACTATGTGCAACATAGTCACTCTGCATTCCCTAAAATGCAAGATAAGCACATGATCAAAAACTGAAAAATGCTGGATACCCAGCCTGTAATTTGCTTAAATGTTTTAAGTGAATAGTAGTAGTGTGCTTATGTATTCACAGATAAGTCCATTTTGTCCTCCTGTGAATATTTGCAATTTAACATAGTCTCTAACACTTAAAGCTCTACAAGGGATGTTTTTTATTGTATGTTCAGTTGGGTCCATCATCCACGGAATGAGATTTGCTTAGAGCAAATGTCTTCTATCCTGTGCATACAACAAAGTAGATACAATCCGATCCTTGACAGACTGAGTCCCATAATTCTGACTGTAAGCATTTGGGAAATTACATGGTTATTAAGTGATGACAGCAAAAGAGATTTCTTCTGAATGTTGTCTATACTTGATGATGATGAGAAGTTGCCATCACTTAAAGATTTCAGTGTATTTGTGTGGCTTGTGCTACGTGGAGTACAGAGTAAGACATATGTTTAGCATGTGTCTGGAATACCCTAAACCAAGGAAGGATTTAAAAATTTTGTATTGAATTAAAAATCCTCCCCCATCAAATACTTGCTAATCAGTGCTATCTGCTGTGTATTGACTGTTTAAAGAACTTCTGTCAGAAACTTTGGGTTCTGTTTGGGGCTTTTTAATTGGCCCGCCAACAACTTTAAGTTAGTAATTTCACTGGGTTGTGCCTCAGTTTCTCTGTCTATAAAACTAAGATAATGTCTGTGACTAGCTTCATAAAAGATGCTGTAATCTACTCATTAAAAAAAAAAAAACAGTAGATGAGAATGGGCTGGGTGGTAAAGCTGTTCATTTATTTTTTCCAGCTCTGTTTTAGTGCAGGTTGTGTCTCAAGTTAGGATGGACTTCCTTTTAAAAGATGTTTGCATGAATCCCTTATTGCTTCCAGAACTCTCCATAAACTATCACTACCAGAATCACTATCAGACTTTGGATAGGTGACTTGCAGGGGAAATCTCAGAGCCATAAGTACTCTGGAGTCAGTGAAATACCGCTCTTAATCCAGGTCAGTGATAAATTCATGCTTTAAAAGGCTAATGGTTAGTCTTTAGTAGGAAAGACTAATGAAAGCCAAAGCATCATTAACAGCCGTGTAAAAGCAGAGCTGTTAGTCTTGGTAACCTCTTGCGTTCTCTCCTGGGAGACTAAATCACTCCACTGTACATTTTCTATATAAATGAATTGGCTAAAGCATAGATCTTCACTTTCTACTCTGAATGCCAGTGAAATTAGAACCCTACTAGTCCATAAAATATTTTAGAACTATTCTGGATGAAAGGTGTCAAAAGTGTAAGGTGATGTATTCCATATATAACATTTCCATTACTTAACACAAACATACCCTAGTTTTAACTGCCACTGGTATGCAAATTCAGTGTCCCAGATATTGAGAATTACCAGAATTATTTAGTATTACTAGATAGTAAAGCGATCAGATTTAGGGACCTGCATCTAACAGCTTTTAGCCAAGGTACACCTATGCCTCTTGAAGAGGATTATGCCTGTCCCCTGGAACATCCTCTTCTTAGGCACAGTTACTTTTACAGTCTTGAGCAGGGGTGTACCTAAGGGTGCAACTGTGACAACATCCCAGGACTCTCACCAGCCATCTTCATGCCAGGGAAAATAATGGCCTCAGAACTGGGACACTGCACAACAGTTTGCTAGTCAGGTGCAGTGCAGGATCCTTGCAGTGGGCATCACGACTCTGGTATGCTGACATTATGATACTCTGCGATTCCAGTGGAGACACGTTTTCTCCAATTCCTTTTACCAGAGGAGAGGAAATAAGTCTATTTCTGGATGCTCGAAGGAAACAGGACCCCGTAGGCTCTGGGCTGTCTTTGGAGAGCATTTCTGTAGTCAGTGCCTCACTGGCATTGCCAAATGACAAAAATAGTAGAAAGAGTACAGTTAGGTTTATGGGTTTTGGAAGAAACTTGCATTATCTGCCAAATTGTTTTGTAGACTTCTGGTATCAAAAGCTGAGGAATGCTGCCTTAGAAAGTTCACTAGTGAAATACTTCCTTCTGGTTGTAGGAAGCCCAGGTGAACAACACATGCAGCAAGTGTTATTGTCTCACGCTTTTTTTTTTTTTCTGGTTTATAAAAAGACAAGATATAGTTCCCTTAACAAAATCTGTGGATATTCTAAAGTATGTTTGCTATTTTTCTCACAAAAAGGTGGTGTTTTTTTTTTTTTTTTTAAGGTGCTTTGGACTTGCTTGTCAGTAACATTCACTGAGCTGCACTAATTTTGAAAAATTCAGAATAGAGTTTTGCCATTTTAGAGATAATCCATGAAAGCTCTCTTCCTGCAGACTGCAATAAATCATCTCCTCCACTAAAAGCCTGGATGTCATTTGAAATTTATTGCATGGAGCTGGTAGTGGACTTAAAAGCCATTTCACATGTCTTATTACTCCAGTCATCTAATTTATGGGTTTCAGCCACAATTGTAGTTGGAAAAGTATTTTCCTTCAACTGATTAATATGATTTCTGGTTTTGCATTAATTTCCCTTTTTATAATTTTCTATAATCATTGCAGGAGACTTTGGCATCCAGCATTTAGATCTGAAGGTGAAGGAAAGGTGCCAAGACAGACTGATGCAGATTGACTAAGCTTTATTGGCTCTTAGCTGCACTTGTCAAAAGGTATCTTGGTTATTGTTAGTTAAGCAGTCTTGCCCCTAGGAAAGAGAAAGCTTTCAGGAGCTTCCTTGTTTAACATGAGAATCTGTAGCTCTGTGGAGGGAGCATGAAGGCAACCTATTAAATGCAGATGAGGTAGCCATAAGTAGCAAAGCACAAAGAATAAGATACTGATGCTTTTGTCTTTCCACTTCTTAGTGTGAAAACTAGTTTGCATTTGCTGTGCTAGGTAAGAGTGCCTTTTGATTCTCATCAGGCTGATCACCAGAAGGAAAGATAGTATGAAGGACACGTGTAAACCAAATAAAAAGAAGTACAGATATTAACCTCAAGATGGACCAAGTTATACATTTTAGGAGTTTGGTCTTATGCTTAATTCTGTTGATATGAGTGATATGTGAATTAGTAATTCCGCAACACATGTTGCTGGTGTATGTGGTCTGCACGTATGCTTGCACAGATAATTTATAATGTGTATTATGAAAGTATAAAAATTTCTACCGGCACCTTACAGAAGAAGAAATACTGCGTAATTCTTGCTCTGACTAGCTTATGCTATTCTTAAATGTGGCCCAGCCTAAATTTGTACCAGCATGTGCACGCGTGGTAATGGATAGCTGATGAGGAACAGCATCAGTAATACCACAGTTACTTCCCTAGCATTAGAACATGGTGTGAGGAATTAAATGCTCTCACTGTATTTACCTCATACATAAGTCAGTGCAACGGTGACAGGTCGGGCACAGACCCACCCAGAACTGCTTAAAGATGGTCCATGAGGTGTTGGATGGAGTTTGTCTGCAACACAGATATGGCAGTCTTTCCCCTGGCTGGTGCTGGTGGCCTGGATGCCCAAAGATAGGTGGCTGAGGGCAGAGTCAAGCTGTGCGTGATGCTACTTTGTCAGCTGGGCAAAACGATGATTACTGGCTAGACTGGTGACTTTACTACAGCAGTGAATGTTGACATGCTACAAAGATATTTGAAACCAATAAATGCTTTAGTCCATGTTTATATAAATACAGAGTCTAATGAGGAGGAGGAGGAGGAAGTCATAGAGCTCTGACTCCCAAATACCCATTGTTCTCTGTTTCCTGAGAATTTGAAAAGATTAAAAACAAGAATGGTGTAAAGACAATCCTACTGTGGTTTCTACAATGCATGTTTTCTGCTAATAACACCTGGGAGGCAGTGCGAAGTAACAGCTGAGGTGCTTAAGGGCACCTCTAGTGCCATCTACCTCCTGTGCACATCTGTGGATTTGGGCACGCATCCAAGAGGAGGCTGAGAAGAAAATCAGGCAATGATGAGACCATTGCAACAGGAGGAGGAGATAGTCCTCTGCTGCTGAATCTGTAAGTTTCTGGGTGTAACTTGGGCACTCCAAGGTTCAGGATATTTGCCAAGAATTTGAGTAAGAGCAGACCTCAGAATGTCAGTTTGATGCAAGGGATCTGAAATTGCTCCTTGTGCTACCAGGAGGAAATACTGCACCTGGGATGCCTCCGGTTCCCCTTGAAACAAGCAGACACCAGTAGACAGATTCTGCAAGCCTCAGTAAGGTAGAAATACTGCCTACCTCATGCCCCCATCTCTGGTGGGTGATGATGTGTGTGGAGCCTCAGTGTCCAGGTTCAGGACAAGTGGGTCTGGCAAGTCTGAATGGCAGTTTTGTAGGGAATTTGCTCTCAGATACCACTGCTGAATAGAAAGCTGATGCTGTAATAGACAATACAGTGCTGGAAGTCCCAAGATGATGAAAGATTAATGAGAGAGGGTTAGGCTTGCAACAGCTGTTTCTTTCTTTCCTGCACATAGACAGTAATGTCATGCAAAGATAAACATATTAGCCAAATATTAACTGTTTTTTTAAAACACAACAAAAACCAGCTTGTGACAGATTCCTATATCTAAAACAGAATAATGCAGGTTGCCAGTTTCAAGCTGAACTCAATTGAGCTGCTACTGGAATTCCAAGAGAAGATTGTTTTGTATAGCACCATCAGTTTGTGTTAGGATTCAATAATGGAACAAAGACTTGTTTTCCATGCAGAAAAGTTTATCTAGGAACCAGATCTTGAGCAATTAATGCAGCTTCTACAGCCACAAGACCTAAGGTGATTTACCCAATTTGAGGCTTGCTAAGTAAGCATTGCATATTTTCTGTTGTTAATTTTTCACAGTTCATACTTCAGCATAATGATCTGTCTGTAGTTGGACAATATTTTTGGGAATGTTCAATTTGAAAATTAATTTGCTTCATCTGTAGTGACGTCTTCTTTGTGTTTGCTTCCTGCGAATGTTCCTGCTGTCAAGTTTTGCTGGCACAAATATGTAAAGACACCGATTTTTTTAAACTGCATGCACAATTATTTGTGCTGGAAGTGCATGTGCTCTCTTTCATTTGGGAAACAAAAAAATGTGTAAATACTCTCAATTAACCCATAGAGCTTGAAAAGAAATTATTGAACTGTCTGTGCTTGCACTTGCAGAGAGTTGAAATAAGAGATTTGCCCTCAACTCAACTGGATACTTTAAAGTGAATTTTAAACTGCTGGGGGAGGGGGAAGCGGAATTAATCTAATAAATTTCCTATAGTGAATTATTTGTTCAACTGTTTAATAAGTAATTCAACCTATTATGTTTTAGTAATTTGCTTCTTCCATTTAGCTTTTGTTTTTTTAAAGCAACATAGTCTTTTTATGAAATCAATGACTTTTCTTACCTGGTCCCTTTATTTTTTGCTGTGAGATAATAGGTATCAAAGGCAAATGTACAATCATTGTGCTATTTCTTCACCTTGCCACACTGAAGGAGTCTTCCATACATTGCTTTCTGTGAGATAGAGACAAAAAAGACCAACTGTGAAGTGAGGCCCCAGAGCAGTGCAGCTCAGCAGACAGCAGATTGCTAATGGCACCTGTATTTCAGTTTACAGTAGGGACTACTAACAACACACAGAGTGCACGCTGCTTGATTTTTTTTATTTTTTTTTTTAGCTTCCCCCCTCTTCTTTCCCCCACTCCCACATGCTTAATTAGAAAATCTGATGCAGCCAAAGACGTTATCTGCCATACCGTGTGTGTTAGTGAGGAATGCATTCTTTGATGTTGCTGATAAGCTTTTCTGTGTTGTGGGTAGTTAATTGGTAGTGGAAAGGAAATGTCTGGACTAGTGTAAAAGGAAGCTTCCTAATTGTCTCTCATGCAGCTGGTCTCACTGGTTGATGAGCCAAGGTGTGGTATTGATGTAGCGGTGGTGAGAAGGTCCTGCCAATATTGCCCACCCCCCAGCAGAACTGTGCAGAGCACCTGCACCTTTGGAACCAGTTCTGAATTCTTCTCGTCTTTCATCTTTGTAAGGGAACAAAAATAGGAATAAAACGCAGTTCTTCCCAAAATCTGGAGAGCCAAATTTCCTGCTGGTATAAACCAGCATGTGCTTGTGCACTGTAATCTCTCCTCGGGTCATGCTAGTCCATCAGTCCTTTGAGAGCAGCGAATGTGGATGGTGAAACATTTGTAAAATGGTGAACTAGTCAATGGGTTAGGTGCTTGCAAAACTCAAAATAAGAACCTCAGTTTTATTTGACTTTTGTTTTCCACAGCTTTCTAGCCTTATTTTGCCTTTCAGCCTTATTTTGCCTTTGCTAAATAGAAGACTTGGCTATTAAATTCTAGCTCCCCGTTTACAAACTGTAGTCAAATCTTCCTTTGTTCTTTTATTTTAACTAGACAGTGGAAGGATCATGATCTTTCTCTGGAGGGCAGGGCATATTTTGGGATTATGGTTTTGGTTTGTTCAGCAGTATTAGATCAGCTGACTTCTTAGATTTCTGTCTTTTTGCTAGTATTGCTCACAAGACAACTTTCTTCATCCAGTAATGGATTACTGTCATTGTGAAAGGTCTTTCTGTTCCTAACAAACTTTAAAATATCTGTCCTGGTTCTTTGGCTCTGCTGGCTATCCGTTTGTTATGTCTTTTTGCTTCCCTTCTCCATTTTCTACGATGTCTAGTTTGTGTTTTATACTTATCATTTTCACCTTTCTCTTTCTTCCATTTGTTATATGCATTTGAAAAACTACGGATGCTTTCACTTCCATTGTAAGCCTGGCTGCATTTCTATAACCAGTGTGATTCTTTTTTTTGAATCATTACACTGTGGCTTTTGGGGTACCTAGTAATAAGATATTCTTAAGCTCTTGCCAATCATTGTTATCTTTCCATCGTTGTTTGGTTGGTTTTGTTTTTTTTTTTCCCCCCCCCTGCTGGCTGAATTTGGCCCCAATTGTATTCATGTTTTTGAAACTGACCCCTGAAGAGCACCAAGTGGAAAGGTGACTAGTTTGAACTTTGTGCTGTGTGAATGTAACAGATGTGATGGAGCCATGCTCACTTGTACGTGAACAACAGTATAATTTTAATTCTGTTTCTATACCTTCTCATCTGCCAAAATGATATGTAGTATAGGATGAAGGTCCTCAGTGAGACCCAGATGCCTCCACCCCTCCTTATTTTCACTAAATTATGCTGATTGACATTGGTTGTTTTCCTACCCACTCGCCCCAATGTGGAACTTGACAGTTGGACTTGATGATCTTAAAGGTGTTTTCCAACCTAAATGATTCTAAGATTCTATGAATTAGCTAAGAATTGATGTTTATCTTCCCGGGAGTTCCACAGTGGCTTGGGTTAGTTGAAGGGCTCTGGCAGAGCCGTCAGGCTCAGTACTGGTCCTCCTCGCTGTCTACTGTGTCTTGGTAGCACATGTGGTATGCAGACTGCTTCTTTCTCAGCTACCCTGGTGTGGTGAATGGATAGCAATTACATGAGAGTCCAGCTATTTAAAAGAGATCCAGGGCAGCTCAGAACAGATTTTCTGTGTTAAACAATTAGCTGAGCACTGAGACATTAACCAGATGTGCTACCCTTTGGGCCAATTTTTGCAGTCTGGTTCACAAATGTGTGGTAGGAGAGAAGATTCAACCTGTTTTCCCTCCTCATACAACGGCAAGGGAAAACGATGATACTGAGAATGCCAATGAGGAGAGCCAGATGGTTAGCTATTCTTGGTCATGCGCCTTTCACAGTGTTGTGCTGCCCTTCTTGCTTTGTTCCCATCTGTATCTGCAGTGCTACGTTCCACATTGAAGGGATGCTGAAGCATCTAGAAAGCATGGGAACACAACAGGGGAGGAAAAACTTTGTTTTGTCCAAAATACCAGATTTGGAATTAAGGCTGGAGAGGATTTAACTTCAGTGATATCTGGGAGGTTATAATATTTGGGTGAGTTAGCGAAGTGTGAAGCATGATTTCCCTTATCACTGGCAGTAAGCCCCCCCAGGAGAGGTCACCAAACTCCCAGGCTCTGCCAAAGGGTAATAGAATATGCGAGAAAAGGGTTCATCCAAATTAATTTGTCTGAGAAGAGAGGTTGGGGAAAAGCTTTACAGGGAAGGTCTTTGAAAGGACAGGAGAGAAGATAACTTAGGAGGCATCTTATTCTTTCCAATTCATCTGTCTGGTCTCTAGTTCAGGCAGAGGGATGCTCCAGTACTGATGAGCATGAATGTCTGATTCCACTTTCAGTCCTTAGTCTCTGTGAAATAGGAAACTAGGCAGCTCTGTTTGCAAGCATGTTACAGCCTCAGTTGTGATCAACCTCAAGCTTTCCCATCATGACAGAGTCTTAGATCAGTAACTGCACACATAGTATGACAGGCCACACTGCTTGCAGGGTGCATGGTATGTGTATGGGATGATGACTTTCAGTAATTTGTTCAATGCACAACTTTTCAATTTGAAATACAAATTGCTATACAAATTGATAAGTTGTGCATTGCACAAACTATTAATAATTTGTATTTCAGATTGCTGAGAACTTACAGCTAGTAGCACACATACACCACAGATTGATAACTTGTTGGTGTTTGAAAAAATCAACCCTTTTACAGGTTTTGCAGTCACTTAAGTGGACACTTGAAGGCCAGAGTGGTGTGACAATCCCTGGTAGGGCTGACAGTGTATGAGGAGCATTTTTGTATTTTATCTTTTTGTCTTTCCTGCTGCTACTGACTCATCCGCTCTTTTTGCTGTCTGTTTACACTCATTTATATGCACTTACTCAGCTGATTGGTTAAGTTCCACCACCCACTTACAACTGCAATGAATAATGTTTTAGGCCCAGTGTCTCACAAGTGCAGGCCCCTCACACATCAATGTCATTACTGGAACTGCTCTTACTGATAGCAGCCACGTGGCAGGTGTACAGAGAGCAGCCTGCAGAACGAGCAGCATGAAGAGCATCATTCATCAGGTTTGCTTACAAAAAGTCATTTTGTCTGTTAGCATGAAAATGTTGTGGTCCCCTTCCTCCTCCATTCTCTTCCTTCCACTGCCCATGATCACAACATGAGCTTTTCTCACTGTCTTTATTTTTCACATCATGATTTCAAGTCAGGACTCCAGATGGGACTATGTTGTGTCTTGCTGTTGCATAGAACCTTTGAAGAAGGTTCAAGGAGTGTCTTGTGCTTTTGGAGAAAACTTCATTACTGTCACATGCACCAGACCAGTCTGATTCATCTCTAGTCAAAGATGTACTTGTCTGCATTACTTCAAGCCAGTTGCTCAATTTAAGTACATGCTGTTGCTTGAGCTCGAACCTCCAAGACCCTCACAGGGACAGACAGCAACAGGTTCGTAGTCTCATCCATGCAATGCTACTCATTGGAGGATGAAGTCTACTCCTTAAAAAGACAGGGTAGCAGTAGCTTTGCTCTGGTAGAACTTCTCAAGTGTATCATTCGTCTCTGAGGAAGGAGCCTTAACCATGTGTGCTACTGTGCCCAGAGACTTGACAAGGATGCAACTGATTGGACCCAATCTGCACTTGCTTTATTCTGTGTAACTTTTAAGTTCCTTCTGGGTATTGATGATTTATTTGGACTTTTATTTTAATTTAACAAAGTGCCTCTGCTTGCTTGGAATAATCACCACAATGAATCCAGGAAGCTTTCGTGACCTTAAAAAGGGTAACTGAACACTGGCATTAGTTTTAAAAGGGGGGTGTGTGTGTGTGTGTGGTGACTGTTCTTAATTGAATCTGAAAGACAAAAAATACTTTAAAGATCTCAGTTGGCATATGAAAGAATGCCCTCCTCTTGTTCTAGGTTGTGTTGTCTCATTAAAATGCCCCCTTCCCTGTAATCACTATTTCACAGTTCAGCCATCTCCAGATACTGTGAAACAGCTGTGCAAAGGTCAAGTACAAGAGGGCAATGGGAAAAGAAAATGACACCACAGCTCCCAGGGTTTCCAACCACCCTGTTAACAAATTTACTGACACAGGGCATAATTTTTACTGACGCTGCCCATTTTTTACTGACACTGACTCTTAAGACTCCATAGGGAGCAGATGCTGACATCTCTCTTGACTTTGAAAAGCTCATTGCTGAAACGAAATGGTTTTATGCAAAGATTTACATACAGTGTCTAAACATTAAGCAGGGGATCAATAGTTCTTCAAGTCTGAGTAATGATCCCATGTGGCAAAGCTCCATTTTAATTAATAAGAATACATCCATACTTCATCTTTGTACTTTTTTTTCCCCTGTCTTGGAGGGAACCAGAGCATCCAGGGTTTGTTCAAGCCACACCCCTGTTTCTTATCACACGCTAGTCCAAGTCTCCTTGGGCTCTGATTTAGCTTTAAGACTTGTGCAGAGAGACCTGATGTTTTAGTGAGGCTGGTGGAGCTTGGTGCAGGCATCTGTATATCCTTGCAGATCTTACTGTAAGATCAAGCCTTTGGTTAAGAGGTAAGGGTGGCCACCTGGATAGAGCTCATTTAAGTAGACCTCATTGTTCAGCAATAAGAGTTGTCTGGTTTAGCACCATGCTTAGCTTTTGTCTCCTTTGTCTCTCCAGTTGTTTGCTGTTGACTTTTCAGTCCTACATAAACATGGTTTTGTCTGGTTCATATCTTAAACCTGACCGTTAAACTGCTCTGTGTGGTGCACTTGCAATTTTTTTCCCTTTTTGCTGCTCGTGTTCCCTCTCCGTTGTTGACTGTGACTGGAAAATAGGCGTACAAAGCATTTTGCATTCTCTGAATGTACCACACAGTAATTCTGCTGTCTGAAAACTCTGTAATGTCAATAATTGATGCACTTGAGAAGTGGTAATTAAATTAGTTAATTATGCTGGTAAAATTACATGCAATTATGTGACTGCAGGGTATGTTTAGTAAATTAGGCTTTCCCATACTCACTACATATTGTGGTGCCAATTTTGTTCCTTGATGATTAGGTAGCTTTTGATACTTCTTAATTGATTTAATACCTGGATCTTCATTAGCCCTCAATTGCTATGCAATGTATGTCTGACATTTTTCTCTCTGATATTTCACAAAGTATCATTCATCAAAAAAAAATCAATCTATACATATATACATATTCCTGTCAGATGTTAAAGCATCAAGACTTCAGGGAAAATGCTCTCTTCTACAAGTGCCTTGCAGTGACTTGCCCACTAGTGTGAGATGCCAATCAACTAACTGTCCCTGGGAACCCTCTAATATAGAATGACTGATTTCATTTATGTTTCTCTTGAAAGATCCAAATAAATAGGTGTCTCAGGGAAGATTGGCATGGTGACAGCTGTTTTAATGACACCTGTTATCTTTGCAGAGAGCAGTGAAAGGTTATTAAAAGGTAACATTAATTCAAATATAAATTTCAAGTGGGTCAGATTTGATTGTGTTTGGTGCATGAGTGGGGTTTGCTGTTCTTCATTCATGCTTGCTCGATATTTTACATGTCAGAATCACCTCCCAGCAGATGGTTACCTTCATGCTGGCTGTGTTTACTGTCACAAACCTTTCCCAGATCTGCTTGTCTCCACACCCCATATTTCCCCCCACTAGCACATGCTCTATGCTGTCAAAAATGATGCTTCCGAGTATGATCCCTGATTAGGGATGTTAGTGACAAACCGTACAAAAAGCTAAAAGCCAGGTTGTGTAGATTGAGCTATAGCCTTTTAGTTCTGTTCATAGGGCAGAATCTCTGTGGGAGAAGGGAAAGGGTAGGGTGGAGCCATTGCTCATTCTTTGGCTTTGGAGTCATGAAGCATATAACATTGTCTCTAGCTGAGCCCAGTGCAGCAATGTGCCAGTATGAAAACCGGTGGGATCTGAACAACAGAGTAGTTAAGGAACTGGAACTGAACTGATCTGAGAAGAAAAGGTCCCACTACTGTGACGACTTTAGAAAATGATGGATGACTGTATCCTGTTGATGTAATGTTTCTGGGAACTTGACAGAAATATAGGCAGGCAGGACCCCTGGTTTGTCAGTCAACTGTTCTGAGAGACACGCAGCTTTCTTTGTCCCTGTCCCAGCACTTGTGCCAGAACATGAAAGGTGCCCACGCTAATGACATACTTATCAGTGAACTAAGCATGCACTGCCCAGAGAAATAACTCCTGAGGAAAGGCTTTTGGAGGCATGCAGGTAGTCTTGTCTGAGTTTTGCTTCTTAAAGCAAAACCAACTTTCCTGTAGGTATTTATTTATTTATTTTCCTGTATTTATTTATCTGTGGCTGCTGTGGCAGCTTTATGGTGGCTTAATATTAACCCAGGGGGAGTCAGTCCACATTGCTTCTGTTTGCTTTGTTTAGGCCTTTACTGTCTTTTCCATTTTCCTGCTTCCTTTCAGCAATGTTTATTACATAAATTCTCCCCACCCCCCCCACCGCACTCACCCCCCGCCTAGTTTTGGCCNAGAATTTCCAGAGTGCTCAATAATGTCTAGAGCTGGCAAGCTGGCTGGCTTCTTAAACCCTATATATCATGGCTCTGCAAAGTTGTTGGTTTTGGGGACTGAGGCCGTGTAGTTTGTAAGCACAGGGAAACTTCTGAAAAGAGGGAGTCTATGTTTCTCCAGACTTCTACATTAGTGCTTATAGGGAAGTTCCTGCCTTTATAAACATAACAATATCACGTATTCTTGAGCTGGTTTTGTAATTTTCAAGCTCACAGTAAAATTGAAGTTAACTGGGTACTACTGGATATGAAGGGTTTCCTATATACTTGTGTCAGCAGCAAGAACTGTGGCTCTATTTAAGAGGCTAATGGGTATTTTGAGAAACTATAGTTTTGTTCTATGAGAAGAACTGCTCTTAAAATATGAGGGAGTAGAGCCAATTAGAAGGAAAACAGTGAAGAAATGTGCAGATTTAGATGGCAAAGCTCTCTCATAAGGATATTAGCGGGATGTATAGAGAGAGCGATAAGACCTCCTGCAGGCACGTAATGGTCTTACCAGTCTGTTAAAATACCACCTGCTTTGCCTGGCAATCTCTGCTATTCAACAACTTTGTTCAGATTTCCATGTTTGGGAAGGTGCTTGAATATTGAAAATGAAGGGGAGATCAAACCTAAGATAACTAGGAGAGCTGGGGATAGGCAGAGGTTTCTTGCTTTTTTTCTTTAGTGGGGACAACTTCTACCTGGCTCTTGCAGTCTTCTGAAAGCAGTGCATTCAAAACAACCTATCTTTATTTGGCACATTTGTGCTAGTGAGGCTGGCCTGCTACCTTGTTAGCTGGCGTAATGCCATCCCAACAGATGGACAGGAGTATAGACAGCCAGGAGACCATGTACAAGCATCAGTATGTGTGTTGAGGGCAAGATCTCCTAGCCAGAAGTGTTGAAATGCTTGTCTGTCCTGTGTTTCTATGCTAGTGGCTAAGATGATGTACCAGCCCCGAGTGGAATTAGCTTGCAGCAATATAAGCTATTGCTTCACCTCCAAGGCAGGAGCTGCTCTGGCCATGCAGAATTTGGGTTACTAATCCACCAGGTATTCCTGTGGGATCTCCAGAGATACCTAAAAAACACTAATGCTTTCTACTTGGCCAAATAGTTTAGTGTGGTGGGGCCAGCTTTTAAAGTCATATGTGCAATAGGTCATACTTGTAATAGCCTCAGAGAACAAACAGAGCTCCATCAACAGTGACAAAAATGACCGAGTCCAGTTCTGCAAAATTCATTGTGCCAAGACTTCTGCTCAGCTTGGAAAGTGGGCAGAGCTTGTCTGTAGTTTACCACAGAAATTCATTGTTAGACTTCTCTGGGCATCTTTCATGCTGTTTGTCTTTGCCTAAAGAGACAGTGTTTTCCCAGTGGGACACAACAAAACCACATTTGTTAACATCAGGTGCTTTTGTAAATTCAAGTAGTTACTTGACTGTATTTATGGAATCAAAGACGAAGAAGAACAAATTCATCTAATGTGTAGTCCAAGGGGCAGAAGGAAAGCCATGCCTTCGTAAGATGATGGCACTTGTTGAAGTCTGATCAGCTTTAAATTTGCGATTCAGGTAGTGGATGTTTAGTTTGGGAATGACCACTTCTCTTTCAGTTTGAATTTGTTTCAGGGTGCTGTAGAGTAAACTGAAAAAAATCCCTGCTCATAATTGAAATGAGCACTTATTTGTAAATGTCTTGCTAACTAAATTGGTTTAAATTTACCAGGGTTAAACTGTAATAAAACTCTAAATATAGACTCTTTCCAGACTCTGGATTGAATTTACTTCATTTAAAGAACTGGCAACCATTTCAGAAGATTTGTATGGTGTTTTTAAAACCATACAGAAGATACTGATAGAATGCTATGAGGCCACCTGCAAGGGATTGAGATCTGAAGTTCAGAGGCCTGTGCAATTGTGAGTAACAGCAGACAGTTGTATTAGCAATAGATTTATGAAGTCAGTGCTGTATTTCATGTTTGGAAAATTTTTTTTGGAAGCATAAAGACTGTGTGCTTAGATTTTCTCTTCCACCAGCAAAGTCTTAGAGTCAGCTTTTAGCTGAAATATTTTCACATGGAAAAGTCTGTCTTGCCATAGGTGACTAGATGAACGTTTTTGTCCCAGGCCTGCTGGGGTCAAGGTCTGCTTTAGTATGTACTCACCATGTGATATCTCTTCCTCACCATGTACTAACAGATATTTTAGAATAATTTTGCATGAAAGACCTGTAATTATTATATTCTGCTAATTTCAGCAGTTAGAACTAGTGTTGAAATGGTAATGTTCACATTTGCACATAAGCAATCCGACAAATTAATTTGCTCCCTTTAAACACGTTTAAACATAACACCCAAGATCTCCTGTATTAAATAGCCATTGGCAGTCTGAATTTCAGAGAGTCCTGCAGATAAGCTGGTGAAGTCACCTATCTGGGTCAGGATCACATTTGTTGCATGAAATATTAAATGAATTGGTCCCAGTTTACTTCCAAATAGGTATATGTGTGTAGGTAGCAGAAATGTCTGTTGGCCTACACCTAGCCTTGCTTTTCTTGGAAGAAAGATGTTGAGACATCTGTTAGACTGGAGAAGAGAAGGCTCAGGGGGGATCACATCAATGTATATAAATACCTGAAGGGAGGGTGCAAAGGGAATGGAGCCAGGCTCTTTTCAGTGGTGCCCAGTGACAGGACGAGAGGCAACTGCACAAACTGGAACACAGGAGGTTCCCTCTGAACATCAGGAGACACTCTTTTACTGTGAGAGTGACCGAGCACTGGCACAGCTTGCTCTGGGAGGTTCTGGAGTCTCCCTCCTTAGAGATATTCAGAAGCTGTCTGGACGTGGTCCTGAGCAACTGGCTCTAGGTGACCCTGCTTGAGCAGGAGCATTGGACAAGATGACCTCTAGATGTCCCTTCCAACCTCAGCTCTTCTGTGACATGAAGCTAATTGCTGTTGAGATTGAATTCAGATCATATGTGGCAGACCTCTCAGACAAAGGGAAATTAGTTCTGTCTTCCCTCCCCTTCCCCAGCCCATGCCTCTTGGTTATTTGTAACAGGTAGTGAGCAGTATCTGTATTCATCTTATCAGCATACTTCTTCCTTTTTTTTGCAGGAAGTGCTCGGCATCAAAGCGTTGGAGAGCAGTTGAAATGTACTCAGGAGGTCCTTGGTTCTCTGTTAGTGCTGTTAGTGATTTTTTTTTTGTGAAGCAGGTCCTCATGTGAAGGCACAGGAGAAAGCTGTACATGTGATCTCTGATCACTCTTTCCAAGTATCACAGCTACCAGTATGAGGCTATTTGGGTGTATCCCAGTGAGAGGTTTGGATCTTCGCATGATGATAGCATCTGTTCCAGTCTCGCTATGGAGAGGAGTGCCTTGCTCCCTACTCCACAGTCCCCTAATGTGCACACATCCATGCAGATTTCACTGCTTTCACTCTTTGGATGTAGCTTCATATTCTTCATATCACGGGTTAATCAGTCTCCTTCCCTCATCCCACCACCATTTGCAACTGAGTTACAGTGATAGGCTTAACTATACTTGAGAGCTGCTAGAAGCTTTCCTTGGGAGCCTGCAATGTGCGCCTGATGAGGTTTGTAAGGACATGGTCGTGGTCATACTGGCTTCAAGCAAAGGTCTGCCTATCTCAGTAGACTCTCTCCTGTTGTGGCTGCAGGTGGGTTGTGTAACAAAGAGTAAGAGGAGTGCAGTGATATGTGTATGATACTTCACCATAATACTCCCCCATCTCTGTCTGGCTCTCTCTTAGCTGGATATGTTTCCTGTGGCCTTACTGACCCTCACTCTATTTATCTTCCAGAAACTTGCCAAGTTTCCCTACCAGCTTTTAGTATCTGCAGAATCCTTTGGCAAGGGGTTGTATGTGTTTCCTCTCCATGGTGCGGAGAACGACATCTTTATATGTCAAACCTAGCTCTTATTAACTTTTTTTTTTTCCACCTGTATTTTTCTAAAGACGGAGAGAATGAGAGAATGGGAGAGAAAGAAAACATTAGTGATTCCTGTCCCTTCTATAGTGCTTGTGATTTTACAGGCCCATGTTATCTTACTCTCCCTCAGTTTGTTTTGGGTTTATTTTCTAGATTGAATTACTTTCAGTAGCACTTTCCAAGTGGAACTATCATCTATTTGCCAAGGTTCTTCTAAAAAATGGGCAGAAAAATGTTGAAAATGTAGAAAAATTTAATATACTCAGGAATCTGGCATGTCTGAAGTGTTAGTCATCTGTCCTGATGCAAACAGGACAGGGACTCTTTAACAGGGAGTGTAATGGTAGGAGGAGGGATAACTTAAACCGAAAGAGGGTAACTTTAGATTAGGTATTAGAAAAAAATTCTTCACTGTGAGGATGGTGAGGCACTAGAACAGGTTGCCCAGAGAGGTTGTGGATGCCCCATCCCTGGAAGTGTTCAAGGCCAGGATGGATGGGGCTTTGAGCAACCTGGTCTAGTGGAAGGTGTCCCTGCCCATGGCGGGGGGTTGGAACTACATGATCTTTAAGGCCCCTTCCAACCCAAACCGTTCTATGATTCAGTGAAACAAACACTCTTTTTGTTTTTCTTTTCTCCCCCATCCCCTTCCTCTTCAGGAGATCTTTTTAAGAATCCTTGGATAACTTCTCTGTGTGCAATTTCTGACTGAGGCTTGGGCAGAGCATCTTCCCAATTAATGACATAGCCACTATTGTTCTAATTGCTTTTGTATCATTAACCCAGAAACATCTTATCCCTGGCTGAATTTTAATTTCCCATTGAGTCTTTTTAACAGGGAGAGTTCAACTTTGCTTTATCTGGCCAGGTAGAGGTGCAATGTCATGCAAATAAATGCGAAGTGTAAATAGTAACGCACCCCACTTTTTACAGACTTGTCCTTTTCTGGGTGCATGATTTGGCATGCTGATGAACTAGGCAGGAATACTCTTTGCCTACAGTGTACTCTGCACCATTACTTGCACTGATAATAGGATCACTTGTGTATCCTTGAACCAAAAAGAGAAACCACTTAAGTATAATCTTCTGTACAGACCTGTGGGGTACAAAATGGATTTCACAGGCTCATCCCAAGTCCACTTAGATTCATAAAGCCCCACATACAGTGCGACCAAATATGCAGTAGAATACTAGCGTGTATTAGTTTGCACTAGTATGTGTATACTAGATATTAAATCTTACCAGTAGGCTTTCTACCAATATATTCTTGTCCTTTGCATTTTACATTTGAAATTATAATTAGTAGCAACAGGTGGAGACTAGATTCTCCCTGTGGAAAAATAAAATGCAGTTGGAGAGCTAGCAAGGAAAAGGAACGCAGATATAAGAATGGTACATGGAGCAGCTAAAGTACAGTTGTATGCTGGATTGGCTGTAGCTCTCCTGAGCCATCACAGCTTGTCCATTATTTGTACTGAGTTCAAAGATGGTTCCATTAGAAAGATGGAGTGCAAGTCCTCCACACAAACCAGAGACGCCTGTTTACTCTTACAGCTTTCCTTTCATCTCTGTTACTTCATGATTCTCAGCTTTTCCCTCTTTGCTGTCTTCACTGTCATGTTAATTCAGCTGATAGTGAATGCTGTCCTTCTTTTAACCCCAGACCTTTTAGGTTTGGGTTATCGAGCACCCAACTCACAGTGACTCCAGGATCAGACATTTAACTGTTCAGTAACAATGTGGGTGCACTGCAGTAGCTTTGATACACTGGCTGGCTGTTTGATCATTTAAGTAACCTTTCTTCTGCTTGCTTACTGCTCTAATATATGTGTTTAGCCTGTTGGAGACCTGTAAATATGCTTTACTACTTTTTTCTTTTTTTTTTGTCTGAGATTTGGTACAGCTGGTTTTCTGTCATATAGACTCCTTACATGAGTCCTGTCTATTTTATTGATTTCTGATGGGAGATACAGCAGGGAAGCCTAGGCAGAAGGTTTTGAGTAGATCGAGAATATACAGTTCAAAGTAAGTATAATGTCTGTTTGCCACTGCAGTGGAACAAATGGCAGAATTGTTTGCAAGAAATTATGGTGTCTAGGGCAACTATATATTTGAGGCTTAATCTAATGCTATCCCAGAGGCACTGGAAACTGGAATTTGGATGCTGCTGTGCTTATTACAGTGATACCTGTGTAAATTGGTGGGTCAGATTACAAGTACTTTGGATTCTGTTGGCTTTGACAGGGAGAGATGGAGAGGTCTCTAAGTGGGGTCACTGGGCTGGTATTTAATGTCTTGTCTGGGTTCTGGTGCCACCAGTCCCAGATATTTAAAAGGTCTTAAGTTAATTTTCCAAAAGGTTTATGTTGTGAGATGCAGAAAAACAGAGCAAATTATTAAGCGATAAGGGGGGCTGGGGGGTTTATGTTCCCTTTTAAAGTCTCTTCTGGTTTTTGAGTTTCAAGGTGCCAGCTGGGTCATGATTTTAAGTGGTGTGGGTGTTTTGGTTGTTGTTTTATTGGGGTTTTTTTTGTTTGTTTTTTTTTTTAACACCACTTAGTTTTAAAGAGAAGTTTCGGGTCTTGCATAACTGCTAACTTTTGGGAGCTGGAACTTTAATCAAAGCATCAAATATTGTAACACTTATGATTGAAATCGTCACAGCTGGCAAGACTGGGCTTTTTGATTGCCAGTTTATTTTAGAGGCATGATTGATTGTAGTAGGTCATCTAAAATGCTGTAAAAAATAAAATGAAATTATATGTTTCTTCAGTCTGTTACAAAACAGTTGAGAACATGCTGTCAATCATCTATACCTATTGACCATGTCCAGCCAAACTCCAAATGTGTTATACATGTTAATCTGTTTGCACTTGCAAAGCAAGTGTATATATACAGAGTATTAGAGTGTAGGCTTTCTGTGCATATTTGAAAAGATTCTTGTTTCTTTGCATAACGGATACTTCTATTCTACAGTGCATCAAAAGTAACCCTAACTAGGCCATATAAAGGCATATCACATCCTTCGACTTTGTGACTCACTTATTTCTTGATTATATGCCAAACACAAATTCCAGTTCCTTGTGTTTTACTTACAATAACATTAGTGTTTAATTCTACAGACTCAATCAAAGCTACACTTAATATAAAGAAAACAAATTCTCTGTTTTATAGCTGCATTAAATACTTTCCCCTAAAATGGTTTAGGGGGGTGGTTTTTTTTATTTATGGATTTTTTTTTCCACAAAGCTAGAGACTTTGTTTTGGTTTTAGTACTCTGTATTTATAGTTGTGGAATGATCATTTTCTGGTTGATTTCACATTGAGCTCTCAAAACTAGTTGTAATAGTTCCATGCTCTTCCAATCTTTTGCTTTCTATCACTGCTGTTACAATATATTATGCTTTATATTCTTAAACTATTGACTCTGAGCTCAGTTAATGATTTGTTGGTGGTTTAAGGGAGAGTATCTGGGTCATTTGTATTGGTATTAGCTTTTATTTTTTTTAAGAATGGTAAATAAATAATTCCAATAGTGGAAAAAAAATAGCAAGAGGTTTGTTTCATGGGGCTTAGATAGACGGGACAACACACTATGTAGCAACCTTGACCTTGACAAAAAATTTTGGTTTTGTTTTCTAACCTTTTTTTTTTTTTTTTTTTTTTTCTTTCTTCAAATGCTTGCATGGTATTTGGTAGTTAATGATGGTTTTATTTTTTCTTGGACAGATGCAAAGGATAAATGGGACTTCTGTTTTTTTCCCCTTGATACCCGGTCTCCAGTGTTTAAGGAATTTGCAAGTTAACTTGTGGGCTGTTTTCATTGATCTTTGCACCCAATTCAGTTTAAAGGTGCAAAATCAGAGACTCTGAATATCTCTGTAGGCTGGGGAAGTAGGATCAGCTTCCCAGCAGGCACTGGAATATCTTAAGTCCCTGCTCAGCGCAGGAGCAATTGAGCAAGCCAGGCATCCCACTGCAGAAGCAGAGTGCTTTTGGGTCCATGGGCATGACAAATAGGAGGAAGAAACCTGTTTCCTCTCAATAACTGAAACCCTACTCTGGATTTTGTTATCGGTGTTTGAAGGGGGGCAGGGGTGGTGTGGTGGTCAGAAGTCACCGCTTTCCTTTGCCCTTCCTTTACCCAACACATACACACACGTGCTCACTGACTTACAGGAAAAGAGAGGGGACAGAAGCTATGTGGCCATAGCCTCTCTGGAAGCACGGAGCATGATTATACTAGAGTGCCAGTTGGGTTTGGTTTGTGGGATGATGTCTAAGCAGATGATGGAGAGGGAGTAAAATAAAGCGGGGAGGGGAAGATGGGGAATGGAAGGAGGACTGCTTCCCCATCCTCATATTGTGCTTGTTCATGAAGCTTCATTTTGTAAGGAACAATTTCTTTGCGGTTCCTAGACTCCCATAATGACATAAGCATATGTGACAACATGTTGTGGTTTCAGCCCAGCCGGTGACAAAGCACCACGAAGCCGCTCGCTCGCTCGCTCGCTCCCCACCCCCTTGCCCTGGCCACGTTGGGATGAGGAGAAAATCCAAAGGCAGGCTCGTGAGTTGAGACAAGGACTGGGAGGGATCCCTCCCCACTTATAGTCACGGGCAAAAGACAGGCTCAACTTGGGGAAGAAACAAAATCAATTTAATTTACTACCAATCAAATAAAACCAAGGATACTGAGAAGTAAAACCCAACCTCAGAACACCTTCCCCCCCACCTTTCCCTCCTTCCCGGCTCAGCTCCATTCCCGGTTCTCTCTCCCTCCTCGCCCTGGTGGCACAGGGGAACAGGGGATGGGGGTTGAGTCAGCTCGCCACACATCGTCTCTGCCGCTCCTTTCCTCAGGAGGAAGATTCCTCACTCGTCCCCTGCTCCACNCTGCAGTTCCTCACAAACTTCCCTGGCGCGGGTCCTTTCCGTGGGCTGCTCTCCAGTCACACGCTGCTTCAGCGCGGTTTTTACCATGGAGTTACCGGCATCTTGGGGAGCCTCTGCTCCTCTGTTCACCTCCCTGGGCTGCAGGGGGACAGCCTGCCATCTCACCATGGGCTGCAGGGCCATCAGCCTCCTCAGGCGCCCCTCCTCCCCCTCCTTCTTCACTGACCTCGGGATCTGCAGAGGGGTTCCTCTCACATTCCAATCCCACCACTCCCTGCAGGTTCCCCTTCTTAAATATGTTCTCCCAGAGGTGCTCTCACTGTCACTGATGAGATCGGCCTGGGCCAGAGTTGGGTCTGACTTGGAGCCGGGGGAGCTTCCAGCAGCTTCTCACAGGAGCCACCCCTGCGGCCCCCTCCCCCGCTACCAAAAAAACCCTGCTGCACACAAACCTGTAACACAACATTACACCTGAAATGGTGCAGGACCCAATGTCCTCTAAGCATCCTCAATGAATCCATTGTATCCTAGTTTGGGACAGCACTGAGATGCTGCTTTGAGGCTCGCTGAAGTTTAATTTGGCTTGCCTATGGGTAGTAGCAAGTGTCTTATATGGAATTCCTTTGTTAAATATGGACCTAAATGCACTCCTGTGTCCAGTGCCTCATTTACCAGGTGCTATTTAAGTTTCCCTCTTAGCTCTACTTTCGCCATAGCACAAAATACCATCTGTCCTTTCTTGCTCTGGGACTGATCACTACTTTACTGCCTTAACTAAGTGCTGGTCTTCCTTGTTTGTTGGCAGGGCTCCTGTTTTCTAATATCTAGTTTCTTTCTTCTCTTTAGCAACTGTGTATGTATAGAGTAGAGTCACAAATCTGGGATGAAGGAAAGCAATTTTGGATAGACCAAACTGAGGGCAATGCTGTACTGAGCTTGCCTTTGCTTTCTGCTTGAGAAATTGGATGTGGAGGGTCTTGTTCAGGCTTGTGATAATTGGTACTTGCTGTTTATGTGCCTCCATGCAACAAGATAACCTAAATAGTTATATTTATTGAATGTTTCCACTTTATTTTACTTACACTGAACTGGTCCGCATGTGAAAGTCATATAAAAGCACAGGTGATCAAATCAAAGGTTTCATCTCAGACTCCCTGTTACTGAGGATACTATTCTGAGGAGTGTGGTCTGAAGGACAAAACCCCTGAGTCATGACACAAACTGAAAGGGGAGAATGGGCTGTTGAAAGGTCGGATTTTTGGCTGGTTTTGCAAACAGGCACAGTAAATGAGCAAAACCTCATAGAGCAAGAGAAAGAAGACAGTGTCCTTTACTGCAGCCTGTGCTTTGGTATTCCTCTTTCTCTTCATTACTAGAAGAATAATTCCATGAAATGCAGGTTATTCTGCTGAATTCCTCTAGGATCTGGATCTAAGTACATCTGGGTAGGATTCTTACCATTGCCTACCATACCCTGCTGCTTTTGGAGAGATGCTCTTTCTCTCCACCTGCTGCAAGTATCCCATATGTGATGAACATGCACCTGGAGTATGTACATGGAGTTACTGTCTGTTGGCTTCCCACTGTGAGCAACCCAAGAAAAGGTTACAGGTTTTTATCTGTATGGATTTTTCCATTCTCCAGGTGGCTACAGAGGTGTTGTTGGTGCAGCTCTTCCTTTGAGTCAAAATCTGTCAACTCAAATATATATGTTTTTTTAAACCCCATAGTGCTGTCATAAAAGAACCTTTGCAATGAAATGTTTTGAATTGGGAAGCAGTCGAGATGCCTGGCCCTGTCTTCCAAAGTCACTAAAGTGTATAAGTTACTTTCAAGTTAGATATATGTAGATATGGATCTGGATCTTGTTGTGCTTTTCCAGGGCTTTGTTAAACTGGTAAACATAAGTGTGCTCAGGGAGGATTTAAAGTCTAGTGGTGCTTCCAAAGCAAAGCTACCAAGGGTTTACAACTCCCATACAAAAATGTTGCTGTAGGTGATGTTTTGTCAATTTGAGAAGATATTACAATGCTGTTTCCTGGAAGCACTGAAATCTATTCCTTTATAACTATACTTTCCCCATCTTAGCAGTCTCTAGTCTTAGCATCATGGTTTTTTGGTTTTGTTTTTCTTTTCTTTTTTTTTTTAATTCTGTTATTACAGCTGGATGATACCTTTTATTTCATAAAGCATCCCTCTCATAGTATGTGCCATCACTCTGGGGATAAATAGGATAGCATATGCGGTCTGGTGTAGTGTAGATGTAACTACACTGAGTAAGAAATGGAAAGTGGAGTAGAAGTGGAGCACTTCATGCTTCCCTGTCTGAGTAGCCTTTGGCAGTCAGGACATCAGCAGTGGTACCAAGGCAAATTACAAACAATAGTAGAAAAGGAGAGAAATTGAGGGGACAATAAGGTGGAGAAAAGAGATTTTGTGGGAGTAGGAGTTTGCTTTTTATTGCTAGTGTTGAGTTCTGTTTGTGTGGGTGGATTGGTCAATCACAAAGCAGGTGTAGGGAGTTGAGGGAGAGAAAGAGTTTTTGCACTGTTAGGGGTGAGAATGTGTGAAAGGATGGAAAGAAAGCCAGTACTTGTTGAGTACAGGGTCCACAGTTCACAGGTTGGCAAGAGTAAGCCCGTGAAGGGTTTTTAAAACACGGAAGTCAGTTTTGGTCTGAATCCCATAATGAAGTGAGAGCCAGTGAAATTGTCCAGCACCGCCAAATCCAAGTGTTCAAGGCTCATGAGTTTTCTCTCCCTGTTCTATTATGATATCTTGTAATTTGCCTAAATGTCACAAAACTTTCAAAAATAATCTTTAATTATTTTTATTTCTTTTTTTTTAAAACTTTATTTCTTTTCATCCATATTTGTCAAATTTCAGCTTTCTCTGAGACCTCGCAGAGCACTAAACCCGGCAGAAATACTTATCCTCACATAGTCTGTGGCATCTTAATTCAGTCTGGCAGATTCAGCTTAGATATTACACTGATGACTTTCTAAATATGTCATGTCATAAATTATTTGCCAAAGGTATTACTTTTGTTTTTCTCTTCAATTTATACAGAATTTTTAATCCTCCTTGATGAAGGCAGGTATGATTTTTTTTTTTTAAATATATTGAGAGAATAGTCTACAGCACAAATTTACAAATTTGTTCATAGTCTATTTTTAATAGTCAGCCTCTGCAGATTCAGTGTGAGACTATGGAAGTGTGCAATGGCCTAATGGTTCCTAAGCTATCATCAATAATGTTGATCCGTGCTTGGTTTTGGTTTTGTTTGGTTTGTTTTGTTTTTTTTTTTTTATAATGTTAGTGCAGGCAGCATGCTGACAGAATATAGACCACTTCACAAGCTGTCCAGGTAGTGAATCTTTTTATAAATGGAACTGGCATGTGGTTATAGAGTTTTGTGCAGCACATCTGGAGAGAGGGGCAATTTGAATGCAAAGAACTTCTGACTTTTTTCAGCAAAGATGTCTCTATGCAGTGCATCAGACTCTCTGCAGCAAGTTTTTTAACTAGCACATCTAAGTCAACTTGCTGCTTTTAATTGTCACTGAGACAGTAGTGATAACCATGGTGAGGATAAACCTTTTACTTTGTGTACGTTATATCATATAGCATCTGTTGTCCCCAGTTTCCCATTGTGACCTGTATTTTGATAGAAAGCCTCCCCAAATCCATGTACAAAAACCTGGCTGTAGTTGCATTTCTTAGGGCAAGCTGTGTGTACCTTTCATTTATCCTGTGCTAACTACAGGAATGACTGTATGAATTCCAAATGTATGTTTGGCACAGGTGCAAAACTTTTGTTTGTGAAAAGAAGTTAAAAGTCTTGCTCTATTTAAGGGGGGGGGGGGGGGGAGATATTTTCCATGGTAACTTGAAAAATAAGTACTTTGGTCTTGGTCTGTTTTGATTTCACTTTGAAAAAAAAGCCTTAGAGCCCAAGCTGTAAGTCTCCTGGTTCAGCAGCAGCTCTATTTCTCAAGTACAGGCTGCTTGCCAGCCTTGCGAACTAAAGAGGATTTGGGAACCCAGAAGTCCTGGATCATCTGTGCCAGTCGTGAGATGTCATAGAGCTTTGGGTTCTAATGCAGAGCCAAGAATGGGGGCAGAAATAAACTGATGTGCAGGGCAGGCAGCAAAACTAGCTCTGACTGAGTTAATTTGGGGGCTAGAAGCCAATCTCTGCCTTGGTTTTTGCTCTTTGCTTCCCAGCAGGGCTGATGAGACTGCATTGCTTCTGGTAGTTCGTTGTGACCTGTAGACAATGAGTCCTAGCTAGTGCTGAGCTCCTCAGGCCCGCAGAGCTGCTATGTTACCAGTTCCATGGCAGCAAGCCTGCAAGCTCTGAAGCCCCTGACTATGGTTGTGATTTGACTGTGAAAATGGTTGCCGTAAGGCATTGCTGAGGCCAGAGGATTTAGCAGGATTAAACAAGGGATTGAATGCTTTTGTATAAATAACCAGAATATCCAGAATTATGGTTGTTAATGCTACCAAATGTTTTAGGTGGATATAAAACGCTCAAGCTTTAGGGTTTAAATTTCAGGGATTGTGACAAAAACCCTTCTAAGGGGTGACAAATCCCAAATCTCACCTCTTAACTGGTTTTCTTGTTTCTTTTTCTAAGACACTGGGTACATGGCTCAGGGCAGAGGCAGGATGTTAGAATAGATGGGTCACAGGTAAGATTCTGTGTGTCAGTGTTTACCTGTCTGCAATGGCTTCCTCTACTCTTACTCACCATGAAGACTTTATTTATTTGCAAAGCATTATCCAGCATTACTAAAGAGACGTGCATGTGAATAAAGTGTATGTTGGCATGAGCCCCCCTCGTTAGTTGGACAGCATCAGCGGATGCTCACTGGCTGTACTTGTTGTTCCAGTAATTGGGCATCTTCACAGAAACATGTCAAAGGGTGGCAAGGAAAAGAAAAATCTCACCTTTCATTAGGTTTGCTTCTGCAGGCTGAAGTTATGACTCAGCTTTCAGGCATGAAAAACACCCATAGTACCACACCTCCCTGGCAAAGCTAGGTGCATGAGCACTCCAGAGGCTTATTCTTGAGGGAAACACTGGAAAGGCACTCGTTCGCCATGCCTAAGTAACATCTAGTGTTGTTACCTCAGGCATTTTTCTGTCCAGCCCCGTTAGTAAAAGAGTGTCATACAGAACTGTTGCTTTGCTTGCCATAGCATTGCAACACATAAAATAAAGGTCAGTAGCTCTGACCTAAAGAGCTTAACAAGAGAATGCACAGATTTTGAAAACAAATGGGCTTTAGTCAGTGGTGCCCAGTTCTTATCTCTTTAGTGCAACTGAAAACTTTCCATCATCCCTTTCCCAGTTTATGGGTAGGAAACTGAACACACTCAGGGAAAGGAAATACTGGAGACCCCTGTGTAGCCTAGAAATGGAGTTGCTAGTAGGGCTGTGCCTGTTACGCCCTGCTGCTCTTAAAAGAAACAAGCAATGTTCTTCAGGATTTCATATGTGCAGGTGGGCTTCCAGTTCTATTTCTTCCTGTTTTGTTTGTTTCTGATGATCTTCTTTTGAGCTAGGGTTCACTGTGGAAGTACTAAAGTATCACGAAAACATACACTTTATAGGATTGTCAGACAGGTTTTGTGCTTTTAATCAGTTAAATACCTGGTTCTTTGAGAGATGGTTCTACTAGCTCCTGAAATGTGAACATGGGCCAAATGTCCTCAAACTAGGTGGAAAAAGACTCATAAAAGGCAGGATTAATGAGATCCTGTAGTCTGAGCAAGGCTCATTGACTTGCCAGATCCTACTTAACCAATGATTTAAGCAGCAGGAATTACAGAGGCACTATCAGTGCAAGTTGCAACTTTATTATGCCTGGTATGAGTTGCTGCATTTCTTCATCCTTCATTTAATGAAGGATGCTTTGAGGTTAGAAAGTACTCTAGAAAGTGCTAAGGAAAGGAAATGCTGTGATTCCTGCAAAAACTCTGACTTCAGACAAAACTTTTTCTGTGTAAGACAGAAGAATGGGTCCAGGCATACTTTTTCATCCTCTGAATGAGAAAGAAAGGATATTGTGATATTTAATATATACGCAAGACTTCTACCTGCCTGCAAGAGCAGGGAGATGCCTTACACTGCTTCTTGTTCTGCTACGCCACAACTGGAAATGTTGCACTCCCTTCTTTGCCTTTTGTCCACTGAGACCTGTGCTTAGGTGTCCATGACAGTCGCATAGTTAAGCGACACTCAGATAAAAAGCTCCAAAGCAGAATCTTCTCTTTATTGTAATTCCTTTAGCTATCCCTGCTCACAGCAAAAGCTTGGGGAACTTCAGCAAGACTTTTATTTTTTTATTTTGCTACAGTGTGCGCTACTCTACATTAAAGTGTATCTTCAGTGCCAAAAGGGACATCCACTGAGATCTAAGCATATTTCCTTCAAAGTGGCTCTCTGTAAGCGTACCTACTTATTTCTGTCATCTTTATTTGCTCCCTCTGCATGAGCAGGGAATGCAGACTTCCGTCCTTTTTACAGGTCAGGAATTTTAAACCCTGTGGGACAGCACACAATTGCACTCTCTGGGATAGCCAATGACTTTGTTCTGTTGCTCACATGAAAAGCTATTTTGCCTTGGTTTCAGACTTTGTTCTAGGAGACACTCATTCTAGTAAACATGGCAAATAATGGAAACGTATTTCTTTTGTGCAGATTCATTAATGGGCCCAGGCCTCCTAGTTAACTGCACTGCTGGAAGTAAGGGGGGTATCCCACTTGCAGAATGATGCTGGGATTAGCAGCTGAAAGATAACTCCCAAGTAGGCAGTTTCTTCTGTCCAGTTGAACTACTTCTGAAGTAGGAAATCAAGTATTGATTTTATTTCATATGCAAACACATCTAGGAGGATTCTAGCTCAAGCACATTTTGTGCTCATTTTCTAATTTTCCATGTAGTTGGTGGAGTTATGTTAGCCAATAAAAGGGTACAAATAGTTTCCTAGTTGGACAGTTGGACTCTAATGCATCAGAGTAATCTTTTGTCTCTGTTGCTGATGTCCAGTGCCATTCCCAGTTTCACGTTCATTTCAGATTTCACAGGCTGTAGCTTTCTGAAAACCTCTCTTGCCCATAAGTATCTGCAAGAACTCTGCTAAGGGCTTTATTTGCTGGATCCAGGTCACACTGATGTGACATACCTGTTTTCACAGATGTCCAAGAGAACCCCTCCAGTGAGGTGATGCAGGCAGGTGAGAGTCAGGGAGGTGGCTCCTTAGACCTTTCTCCTGTGTGAACTGGCCTGTCTAGTGCAGGTGTGGTTCAGTGTGACCTGGCTGTTACACTTCCAGTTTCAGAACTCACCTACCTGCAAGGATCTCAGTCCTGGTCTTTCCTGAGCAGTGTGGACATACGCTAAGCCAGAACACCAGCAGCTCTTTCATTATAGAATATGATACTAAGTCCGTTGGCTAGTTTTATGCTTTTACAACCATTCATTAGGTAATAAACTTTTCTGCTCGGTAGAATACTTGAGCAGATATGTTCTTTTGTAGTTTATGATGCTGAAATTGCTAGCCAATTTTCATGAGCTTCATGTACAATACCAGAGTTCTGTGGGTAACACATCCTGTAGTTCAAATAGTACAGTGTACTGGTATGAATGGTATTCCAAGGCGCATGAACTGGTATCGAGTGTTTTCTGCTGAGAAAATATATATATTCTCTTTTAAAAATATAAGCACAGCTATGACATCTTTGACCATTATTGCCAAGTGAGGCGGAATAAGGCTCCCTCACACATCTGTGCAGGATACCACCAGTGACAGAACTGGAATTTGGGGAGCTAGAGTTGTCTTGTGATGTATTCCAATTCAAAGTATCTTGGTTAAATTAGGTGGGGACTAAGACAGACATATCAAAACTGAATTAAGCCTTTGAAGGATTAGAAGTAGTAATTATAATCAGACGAACATTTAATCGTATGCAACTTAAAATAATGCCTATGTACTTCTTTAGCTTGTGATATATTAAATCTTCTGGTATGTTATGCCAGTTCAGAATATATTTGTTTTGTTCAAGGCTTCAAATTCAAAATTAAAGGCTTCCAAAAACCTTCTTTTTGTGAACTGTCCTGTGTAGTTTATGATGACAACTAGCAATTTGTAATTGATTCTTCTTACATTAATATGCAGATCCATTTGAGCATGACCAGGGAAGCTGGGAACTTGCTGCTGTCAAACTTCCTTGAGAGCCTTCTGGAGGCATAATGTGCTTTCCAGTATCTCTGTGTTACCATGATCTCTAATCTAGAGGGCAAAAAAGGAATTGGAGGAAGGATGTGTTTAGTCAGAAAGTCCTCAGAACTGACTGCTTGAGATGATTAAGCAAGCTGACAATATAATTGCCATGGGAACTTCTCTTCCGAGTTTCTTGGCCAAGACAGTGTTTGTTGGCAGGGCTGAGAGTAGTACTCCATGTCAAGCAGGTACAGAGAAAAAGGATGAAATCCTGCCTGTTAGGTGGGTTTAATGCATAACAGGTACTGTAGACTGGGGGCGAATTTAGCATGCCAGGAAGCAGACATGAAGCTTGAGAAACATATAGGCACAGAGAGAGTAGCTTTGCCATCATGAGATCCAACAGAATTGCAGTCTTCGACCACAGCAACTGCTACTTTGGCCAACTCTCTTGCCTTGTGCTCCCAATGTTAAAGGAAAAGAATGAAGGGGAAGAGTATAGCTGTCACCTTCCATTGTTGGTGTGCCTAAAGGTTGTTGAGGTGAGTGCCTGGAGGCTGGGCAGCTGAGGATTCAAGAAGACACAATATTGGCTTTGCTGCTGCCCTTGGGGCACGTCTCATTGTGCATGTCTATGCCTTACTGGTCTGCCACGACCTTTTTGCTTTATCTGCCTTACAGAAGTCTGCAGTGGAGGCAGGCCACTTTCTAGCATCTTACGTGATAGCTTGGTGGACCTAGAGAAAGGTTTGAGGCTGAAAATTTGTGCTTTCTTTTGGGGCCCTGTACACTGAGGGATGCTTGTTCTTGGCTCTAGCTCGCATTTGCCATAAATACTCCTCTTGAACATTCTTCTTCACTTTTGATAATTTTCCAGATGTAGCCCTGAAACACTGGTCTCCAGGTATAGTGTATTTCTTCACCTCACTTCCTTATTCATGACTTTTTAGTTCCTGAGGACATATCTAAGTGGGGGATTTACCTCTGGTCCTTTTTAGTTATAAAATAGAGAGCAAGTTTTCAGGTGCTTACACTTACTCTGCTTGTAGTAGATTCTCAGAGGTCAGTGACTTATCTGAGATGATGGAGGAGACCATATAAAATATGATGTATAATCTCTTCATCTGTCCATTGAGTTTAGACTGTATCTTTTACACTGGCAATTGAAACCCACTCATCCATTAATCACAATGCTGATAAATATGGGGAGCTTTGCAGGGATGGTGGGTTTAAATACTAAAGGCCTGTCCTAATTTATTTGCCCTGACAATTAAGTTTTCTCTGCTCTTTGAAGCATATGCCCAGTAGACATTAGCATTTACCCCAAGACTGAATATTTGGAGTTTGTCTACAAGCCAGGTATATAAAAAACCATGGAAACTGGTGAATACTTTTAACTAAGAGTTGGAGATCTGGTAAGACATGGAGATGGGGTAAGAGGTAAATGTGCATATTGGGAACATTTTTTATATTGACTGTGTTTCTTGTGCTCATATTTGTCAAGTATTTTATAAAATTTTAACGTCACTGTTCTCTGAAAAAATAGTTTTAAAGTATAGTATATTTGATGTTTTTAGCCTCATTTCCCTGTGTTTAAGTGATTTCTGATCAGTGTAGGGTTTTCATTAATTTATTCATCTTTTGAAATTTTCTTGATCTGTAGATTGTTCTCAAGCAGCTTTTTATGACTACACAGGATACAAAATTTGAGCCATATTGGTTACTTTGATTGGATTAAACTAGTGCTTGAATCAGGATGTGGGTGCAGGTACTTACAATTTCAAGTCCAAAATTTGATTTCCACAAACATTTCCTAACTTTCAGATTGTTCCTGCCAGTGGTTTTGCTTGCTTAACTCCTCACAGAAGCAACTGAAAATATTTGCTAGTTGTTACTGCTGTAGTTATTTTGGAGATATTACACTATTTCGCTTAATCATAGTCCTGTTTTTACATGAATAATTAAAAAACCAGTCACTATACCTGGTCTATTGTCTGTGAAGCACATTGAGAACCTTCTTCTAGAAGAAGGAAAAATAAACAGCAAGTGGAAGATAGCACTGCTTTGGTGGCATTGCAGTAAACATGATCATTCATACGAGTAGGGATTTCTAGAAAAAATAAACTTATACATAATGTGATTAAGACAAGTAAACCCAGCGTTGCTTCTTTGTTGTTAAACAAAGATGTTATTCTCGCACTTGTAAGATTTAGTAAGACATTAAGCATGTGTGCATGATGTCAAGATATTGGCTCTAACATGTGTTCTTACAGCCTTTATAGTTTGTGATGACATAATTAGGTACATTCTGTGAAAGTAACTTAAAACGTTACTGTCTGTTCCAATGAATTGAATGCGTTTGGTCCAGGATATCTTGCTGGAACATTTGCACAGCCTTTTGTCTGGAGGCTTAGGGAGTTCAGAAGTGAAACCATCTTTCTTTTGTTCAGTGCAGTCACGTGTCTGCAGGTTTCCGTATGTTGCCAGTGTCCAGAGATGTTGTCACCACTGAGTGCCTAATAAAAACCCAAGATCCCTGGCTAGAATCATCACTTGGATTTCCTGGCCCAATGAACAGCTGTACCTCATTGTAGTTTGCAGGCAAACTGGTGCTCAGCCTGGAACTGAAACTGCTGGCTTAGATATTTAGTCAGAGGTACAGATCACCAAGCAGTACTTAGCTTGCTAAGCCCAAGCTCTCTTTTTGTTTTTCCTGCTTGTCCTCTCTTGTAATTAGTTTACCCTTCTGTTTCTGGCTCCTAGTTATTAAATACTTTACACTTGGTACCTTGCCGTTCTTCTCAGGATCTCAAAGCACTTGGAGAACTTAATTCACAACACTTTCTGAAACTGATACTTAGGGCACATACTTAGAAGTAGCTCAGCTGGAGGGCAAGAGGCTAGCTCACCCAAGGTAAGACAAGCATGTCTGTACACAGCCAAGAATGGGCTGCATGTGTCCTGGCTCCAACTTCTGCTATTGTATTATTATTCTCTGTTTTTGTAATAATATACACAACAAATGTATTATAACTTAAAACAAAAAAAAGAAAAAAAAAGGGGGAAGCATACAGTCAATGAGCTGTTGTTAAATTCCTAGTGTTCACTGTCCAGTGCCACCAGGAAAAAAAGGTGAGTTGGGTTTTGGTTTGAAATCCAAGTTGAGTTTGTGTATGTACATTAAATCATGCTGAGAGTATATATAAGAACAAGACAACCTGCCCCCCAAAAGCTGTCCCTACAAGAGCTGCTTTTCTGGAAACTAGCAGTTTTTGAGACAGAGTGGACAAAACAGAAGTAATTTGCAGCTGAGGTCCTTCATCAGTCTCCTTGGTTGCTATAAATCAGTTCTTACTCCTGCTCTGTGGTTGTGCTCAAAATGAGCAAGACTAGTTGTAAATGTTCTTTTTTTAAAATTTCAGACTTGGGACTCAGCAGGATCTTGACACTGCACTATTTATAAAAGAGTAATTGTGGTTAGATTTCATAATATAAGAGCTTGTGTTGGGAGGGGAGCTCAAGTGAGGTATGTGTGTGTGGTGCTCCCTGGATCCCAGAATAACGACTGGTTCAAGCTGCTTTTTCAAATATGTTGCCAGTCAGCTGAGAATGGAAAAAAACTCTGGAACATGCTCCAGTCTGGACTTGGCTACAGTCTCTCTCTCAGGAACTCAGCTGGCCTTGCCCATGTCTTCAGGGTGGAGGCTTACAGGTTTTGCTGGGCACTCCAAAAAGCTGCAGTGGGGTTGCATTGGTGGGTTTCTAAAAGCCGTGGTCATTGTACCAAAACAGCTGAGCCCCGCACAGAGAAAGTTTCCATCTCAAGTCCTGAGCTGATCTGTTCAGAGCTCTGCGGATGAATCGCTTGTTGCCTGCCCGGGTAGGGGAGGGACTCGCAGGACTGAGCTGGAGTCATCCAAGATGGGTGATGACACTTAAGAGTGTGGTCTTTCTCTGTGGGTTGTGGTGAGAGGCAGTGAGTCAGGCTCCGGCATCAGATCACCTGCTGGAGGAACTGCCCACCCTCTCTCTCCTGCCTAAAGCATATTTGCCCACCCAGCTTAGGCACCTCTAACACACCTCGTGTGGATCTCCCTCCCAGAACTACTTTGGAAATGTGCAGGATTCAGTGTCAATGTCCAGTTTTCACACGCATGGAGACAGATTAATGATCAGAGTCAAAGTTTGAATGTGGCTCTGTAACCTAGGATAAGAAACAGATGTACAAAGAGGAACATAATTGTTGGGGAAGTGAGAACAAGGGGTGAGTAATATAATGTGGCTGCTCTGAGAGACAGGCACACACCCTGCCAGTGTGCTGGTATTTAATTCTCTTTCAGTTAACAGTAATGCACCTGGTAAAAGGCAAAGGTGGGGTAAATAACAGCTCCTGGAGGGGCATGCCACAAACTCTACCTGGCCCCAGTCAGCCCTTCTTCATCTTCTGAAACCTGTTGTGCTGTACTCAAAACAGTTTCATTGCTCCACTAACTACAGTGCAGTTACTGGCTGAGGTCCTGATCTTAGATCCAGAGAGAGCTTCAGAGAAGTTTGCATCTGGATGTCTGTGGCTTGGGGTCATCTCTAATTATAAGTAATGATTCTTCTTTCTGGTCCTTAGCTGCAATAGCAAACTGTTTTAAACTAAGTTACAGCAGAAAATAGTTTCTAAACTACCTCTTGTTCCTCTGCTCCTTACAAAGGGGTCAGCACGTGCCTGACTGCATGACAAATGTGTGACTTTCTCCTTTCCTTGACTCCTAACATAGCAATAAAACATGGCTGGGGTTCTTTGCCTTCCCCAAGCCACACAAGCAGGGAGATCCGATCAGAGAAGGACCCATGGGTCAGCATAACTAACCAGAGGATGAGGAGGGAGATTTCCACATCCTTTGAGAATATGTGGCAGGGAGTTTCCTCCTCCTGGCAGTACCCTGTGTGATAGGGCTGGGCAACATGATCCTGAATGCAGATCTGTGCCTTGACAGCCTGGCTGAGCCCCCAGTGGTTTGTTTTGAGAATGGTTGTCCCATCTGCTCCATGTTTACTTGAATGTGGAATGATGCTTGCACAGGAAGGAAAGTTGTTGATGTTTTAAAATAGTACAGCATCAAATTGTGGTTTTATAAAAGACAGGTAGAGAAAAGAGGAGGGGTAACTTTGGCATCTTGGAAGCAATAACTTGCATGCAGCTGTTGTGTTTGTATTTGTGCAAGGAGCTATTCCCTGAGGTGCCTGCCTTGTCTGACTGTATGTCTAATATAATTCCCTTAAGGCTGACCTCTGCTTTCAGCACAGAACGCTGTGGGATTACTGCTGCAGCTGAAATATTCTATGCATCTAAGTGTCCTGCTCACAGAGAAATTTGCTAAGCATGTTCTCATTGTGGGAACATTCCCAACTCTTTCAATTGTTAAAAAGATATATTGCTTCCCTCATCCTTAGATCATCCTTTGGCCCACATAGGACTGCTATTACTTGACTTTCTAAATTTAGCAATGTTCGACACCTCAAATTATGAATTTAGTGCCCAACAAAACTGCCACTCGGAGGAAAAAAAAAAAATATTTTTCTCTCCTTCATAACAGATTCTGTTCAAAGTGCTTTCATTTGCTGAAAAATATTTTCTTTAAAGCATTAAAAAGAATGGAGAAATATGCCAGACAGCATCACTAAGACGTGTTGGCATGGAACAGGGCATGAGGAGAGGGGAGGGAAACAACCCATGTGGAGCGTTACTACTACTGGGCTGAGAAACAGTACCACTTCACACCGGGAAACTAACTGGACCTTGACAAAGGACACAGAAAATTGGCAGCATTTTAGGTCTTAATACAGAGTTGGTGCTTTAATGATGGCTGACTGAAACCTGAGCATTGATGTAGAGATGATATATGAACAGGACATTTTGGGGTCTAATTTTAATTTTTAAAATAATATAGCTTTAGGTCTAAAAGCAAGTATGAAACACACAATAGGACGTAGACGTTTAAGCTACAATCTTTTCCTTTTTAACTAGTGATGGTGTGACAAGTGAGGCCTTTTAATCTGTGTATATGTAAGCAAACGTCATGTCTTTCTGGCTAATAAAATCCTGCACATGTGAGGTGCAATGACATTACTTTATGGCTCTTACCTCCATTCTTTGGTTTATGTGTTTACAGCACAATATCCTCTAGAACTATGATAAATGTGGGGTGTTTCTTCTACTTTGGTCTCCACCTCTGCTGTGTCTGCTAGGCTCTTGGAATGCCCTGGAAACATTCTGCCTTGAAAAATGTAGTGGGATAAACATGAATCACTTCCTCTGTACTGGTTTCCTGATACTTTGTTGTGAGTCTCCAGACACTGGTTTTGAGACCTTCCTGGTAGACATTGTTATTTCTGAATTAGTTGGGAGTCTGGCTGTACTTTGTGTCCTGGGAGACTGCTCCAGACTTTTCTTAATCCACTGGTTATCCACACTGTGTATGAGTCGGTAGGTGCCAGGGCTTCCATTTGAAGCACGTGTTCTGCTCCCTCCACGGGAAATCCTGGGCATTGAGGGTGGAGACCTGCGTGTACTGGCCGTGCTGTTCCCTGCACTGTGGGTGAATGATGCATGCTGGTGGGTCTGTCCTCTGTGTAATGTGGATGTAACAGGGGAACTGGGGAACTGATGTGCATTGTGACTGTGTCCCTGTGCCAGAAAATCCTTCTTTCCTGGAAAGGTAACACCTTTTTCTGAATATGTATTTTTTTTCCTCTAATTACCCCTCAGCTCTTCAACAATACTACTGGAAGCCTTTCCTTGCCTTTGGACCTGCACTTAGTAGGGAAGCAGTTTAAACCATCCAAGCATGAGATGCAGCATAAACAGCATCTGCTTTCTCCCATTTTGCCACCTGCAATGTATCTGCAGTAGCCCAAGGGGCTGCGTTCACGTAGCCGTGCTGCGGTAGGGGAAGACCAGTTCTCCTCTGAGTGGTTGTCCGCATGCATCTCGTGTTCTTGTCCCAGTGGCAATGTTCCCATGCGACCTCCTGCTACCCTCTTCCCTCCTAGCTCCTGGGAATTAATTTGGCTTCTTTACCTAGTGTTTCCAGTCATGGAGTTGGGTCTTCAAATTATGGCACTTCAATTTGCTGTGTGGCCTGGATTTTTCCCCTACTTCTCCCACACGTGCTTGCTAGGGCTTTGCATTTAACATGAAAATAATACATGACTTCTACAGTGCTTTCCATCTTTTAGAGTCTAAGCATGTTAGAAAAGATGATAATGTTTAGGTAGCATGCTAGGCATGTGAAGTACTAGGAATAACTATTAAATGGGGCTGTAATGCTTAGCTATGGTTAAATAACTACTTTACAGATGATCCCTCAAAACATTCCGGTTATGAATACAGGAGCTTAGGAGGTGCCCAGAGACAGTGGAGTTACAAATGGCTCTTACGTTTCTCTGCAGACATGCAAATGGTTAATTCCTAATTGCCAGTAGATGGCTCCCAAGAGCATTGTCTATAGGATATTTTCCCAATGCACATGAAGAAGAGTTTTGGCGGACTGATAACCTCCAGTGCGCCATGACGTACCAACTGAAGTTTCCACAGCATCAGGACATCTGTCGCCAGGCTCATGGCATTGTCCTGTGGCAATGAGGCAATACTGATGATGCATGCTGTATGGCAAGAAATCTGGTCTCCCAGTTACACGGAGATGGTGGCACGGAAGAGTCGTGCTAACGCACACGAGCAAGGCAATAGGTAGAGATCGTGAAATAGCAGCTGTGTTGTGGAATGACTCAGCTAGTTCTACATCAGTAATGCTGACTGAGTGGAGGTGATAAGAGAGGGTGCAAACCCTTCAGAGTGTTTCTGTGCTGGCAAGCAGAACCTGACTGCTCGTTACATTTGTTGAATGCCTCCAAGAATGAGGCCCCTGACTTCTCTTCCAGAAATAGAGATGATAAATAATTGTTATAACTGCCTCCTTTTTATAATTACCTCCAAATGGATTTCTTTTTTTTTTCCCAGAGATTCTAATTAAGTTTTACATTAATTATAAGTGTGCAGCATCCTTTTACCAGCAGAAGAGCCTTCTGGGAATTTCTGCTGTGTTGCAGCTTTGAGGGTCTGTTTTTAGTCCATTTGCTGAGGTCTGTACTCCTTGGGGCTACTATTCTGTTTGACTCCCTCATTAAATATCCTGAGAACTCTTTCTTTCTCCAGGATTTGAAATCCTTAATAAGATTTGTATTTTCGAAGGCAAATGTGGTTCCCTGGGAAAGCTGGGGAGATACTTTCTTTTGGCATTAGGGGAATTCTCCATCAACTGAAGTCAATCAGGAATACTGGCAGAAGAGGTTTTATTTGTGCATGGGAAATCTGCTATTATTAAGAGAAGAGATAGGCTGAGATTCATGAACTGGAGAACAGTTTTCTCAAGGGTGGCTCTCTTTCAGTCTGATTCCTGTGTCCAAAACTGCCAAAGAGATGCCAGCTCTGAGCGTAGGACTACTCGGTCAGAATGAACAGGGGGGACAAGGGAAGAAGTTGAGGGTGAAGCACAGGCAGTTCATGACAAGAGTGCTGTGGCTGCCAGGTCTGTAGAGGAGGATTTTTCTATTTGTTCTGAAAATGTTGGGCAGATTGGCATGCGCAAACTGCCTGGGGCAGTTTTAGTTCTGGGACTGTGCAGCGCTTGGAACAGTAGGGTCCTTCTCTTTGCCTGCGGTTCCTAAACACTATGATAATATGGTGCAAATCTGAAAATAGTATGGAGAAGAAGGGAGACCCAGAAATGAGCTGTTCTTGGAGGAGAACCCTAGGCCCTTGTTACTACAGTTCTCCCTCAGAAGATGTCATAGCTGTGCTGATGTGCCCATATTGCTGCTTTTTTCTCTCGCATCATCATCATGGCTGAGGATGGGTTACCAGCAAGGAGCATCATGAAGCCATGCCACACTGCACACACATCTTTAGTATGGTGTCATAAGGTATACACATCTCTCTGGGACTTAGGTAATGCTGTATTAGGTGAGCAAGGTTCTGTAATGTATTGGTGACGTATAGGTGTGTATACACAGCAGCACTAACGTTATGGATACAATGCATGTGGGTGAAGATCAGTGTCCTGTTTCATGGAGGCTGTCAGGTTAGAAACTCTCAGATGCCCCTCTGGCCTTCTAAGTGAGGAATTTTTCCACTCTTGATGTGTACTTAGGGGGGCATATTTACATCTTCATGTTCTTGTATGTATTTACAAATGCACCTATATCTTGTGTGTTTAAGAATACAGACAGCGCAGCCAGTGTGGAGAAGCTTTATTTCCTGTTTCAATGCAACTAGCTGGATGAATAAAAGGTATTACTTACCTTTGTTCAGTGGTAAGTAATGGCTGGAAATCTCCGATAGGTTTATGTAATGGTTTAATGAGTTTGTGTGTAATGCATTAAACTTCAGTAGAAGTTTGGCTGCTGCTAACTTACAGGACTGCAGTCCAACATGTGTTTTAGGTACATTATTTCTGAAATAAACCAGCCACCTGAGGGTAATTATCTTGTGTGCAGTGTTGTTTTACATAATGGCATTTTAACCGCAATATGGGCAGTGAAACTGAAGATAGGAGTTAAAGAGAAATAATAATAAGCGCCAGGTGAACCAGCACCTATGTAGTCTTCCTCAAATAGGTTTACTTGCTTTTCAGTATGTCTGAATAGCTTCATGGTGGTTGTAGCACTTCCCTTTGGCAAGTAGTCTGGTCCCAAGGAGTGAAGCAGTCCCAAGACTTCCTGCCAACTTCTGTCACTGCCGAGTGTTGTGGGGTAGAGACTGCATGCTGCTGGTCTGGGATCCACAGGAAGGCTGAGAAATTCACTGTAGGTCCTGCAATACAACTCTCTCTTACTATTCTGATGCATCTTCCTTCAGTAACTACAGGATCAAGGGAGCTTGCTGGATTGCGCTGGGTGCTTTGCAGTTGACTTTATTGTTTCATTCTCAAGTTTGATAGTGCACTGACTGTCAAAGAGGAGTGCTGTTCCTCAAACAGTGTTGAAGTGGTGGGAGCGTGGGTGAAGTTCTTAGTGTAATCCTCAGATACCTCCACTAGAGCATGGTACATGAAAACTCAGCCTGTTCTGTGCTGGAACATCTGCCTATTTGGTGGCAGTGTTACACAGTAGTTGAGAACATTGCCATAATTAACCAAAAATGTCTGGAAGAAAACAGGTAAGTAGAATAAGTTGGGGTTTTTTGTTGTTTTGTTTTTGTTTTGGTGTTTTTCTTTACATAGAAATACAGCATTGATACCTCTGCTTATTTAAATAAATAACCTCACCCACATGTTATACTCAGTGGATATCAAATTATTAATTGAACATCTCATCTGAAAAATTTGATCTCCAATGGAAGGGTTTTACAGTAATAAGCTCTGTGGCTGTCTTGGAGAGAGGTGTGTAACTAAGTTGGTTTAGTTTGTAGTCATTATGGCTCATTGGTTTAGTAAGCATAGTGTATGCATCTATGTTTTGTTCAGCTCTTAGCTTTCGTGTAAGCTGCTTTTAAAATTCTTTACATATATGGAGATGGCACATAATAAATTAATATTTCAATTATTTATCTGCCATGAAGACAAGCTGTAAATGTTGCTTATTTCTAAGTATGTCCGAAATCAACTCTAAACAAAAATAGACCAAGTCCTAGATCTCTGAGAAACTGTTTTGATGAATAGCTCAAGATAGAATCATAAAACCATCAGACCTGATGTACTACTCTTTGTTATATAAATCATCTAGTTGCTATAGTGAAAAGGTTATGGTTGATTGCTAGCTCTTGCAGATCACTGAATTAATAACTTGTATCTAAGTCCACCTTACAAGTTGAGATCTACGACTATAAAAATACACTTCAGTCATCTATTTATTGCCATATATATGAATCTGATGCATTAATGAGATCAAGTCTATGAAGTAGAAGTCAGTGCTAGTTTTGCCCAGGTGAGGACTTTGGACCTAGTGGTGGTGTTCTCTGCTAAGATAGAGAATAAATGCCTAATTTCTACATCTTTTTTTTTATTGAACTGTTTTGATTAAAACATTTGTTTGAACTCTTGCACAGGAATAGATATGTATGTATAAATGAAACTCCTGACCTAATGCGGGTCTTAAAAGGATAATTCCTGTTGCCTTGTGGTTCTCCAAGTCTGGGATTTGTTGCTGGAGGGAATTCTTGCAGGGGAAGACACCACTCAGTGTGGGCCTGGGCCAAGGATAGACCTGGAGAGCAGGCAGTGAGCTAGAATAAGTTACCCTTCATTTGGGATGCAGGGATTTCTGGGAATGACCCTGACCGGGGAAGAGTAACCTGCCAGTCTAAGCACATGTGCACAACTCCCAGAGGAGAGGGTAACAGTGACAGAAGACCTTGTTAGAGGAAAATCAGCATAAGCCTTCTCCACATAGCACTGCTGCAGGTTATCGGTGGCATATTAATGAATAAGCACTCTGAACTTGGTTACAGTCATTATTTTTATAGAGCTGTTATTTTCTTTTGTTCATGTTTGGACGGGTATCCCCATTAGATGGAAAGAGGAACTAAAGAGTAGAGAAAAAGTAGCTTACAAAACTCTCAGTTCTGATGCTATGGTTTTTGTAACTTGTGAAATTCAGTAATCTCTAAAGATTACTGGGAGAGGGGTGAACTATGGCTGATACACATTTTAAAATTTGTGGGCCTGCATTGTTTTAGCAGAAATGATCTCAGTAATGCAGGAATAAAAAGCTAAGGGGTCATAATTACCCTGATTGACCTTAGGATGGAAGAATTTTCCTAAATCTGATTCTCATTCATTAATAACAAGTCACCAAGCAGCACAAATATGATCTGGATCAAGTGTCAAGTTAAGCAGAACACAGTGTGGAATTTATGCTGCGGGAGGACAGACAATACCTAATCCAGCATAAAGTATGCTAGAAATGAGATACCCCTGCAGTTTTTTTTTTTTTTCTTTTTTAACACACTTGTGTGTTGAGTTTGCCACAACTCAGCACTTTGCTGATGGGTTTGATCCAGCAGGATTGCCTTAAAACCAAATTTTCTTCTGTATGGAAGAGTGGCCTTGGTCAGAAGCTCTGACCAAGTCTTGTTAGTCATAAGAATTAAAGCTTGTGGGAAGAGCTGTACTCTTCAGTTTTCAAAGGGGTTTTCCACTTTTCTTGCCAGCTGTGGCAGTGCAGGAAGCGCCGGGGGTTTGTGAGCAGGGTTGTACCACTCGCGTTCTTTAAACTGGGTTTCTTGCAGTTAGCTATAGCTGGTTCAACTCCCTGCATAAGGTTGTTGGGAAAGCATTGCCTGTGGATTCATTTTGCTTACAGTGATAGTACTGGCCTGTGGTCTTGCAGGCACATCTAAGTGCTTCCAGGATCCATGTATACATTTTGGTTGTCCCTCCCTCAAACATGATTTTTACACTGAGGGTATGAGGCTAAACTTAATAAATTAAATTCAGTTGTCAGCCTTGCAAACTTGGACTTGGAGATCAGGGAGTGTTGGAAAAGAGCTAAAGGATTTTAGAAGTACTTGTCATCATCATGTGCTCCATGCTTCTGTGTGAACATAAAACTGAAAGCCATTGCTCTATACTGCTGGCCTTATCCTCACAAGTTGTGCCACTGAAGTAGATCCTGGACTACTGTTGCTGCTGGAACAGAAAATGTGGAGTCGTGTTGCCGGGCGTGCCTCCTGCTTTGCAATTGCGAGTGTGCAGTTTACAGACAAATCTCCTCTCAAATCAATAATCTCTTGAAAATGTGGATTGTGCGCCTTTACTAATCTGTACTGTGCCTGTCACGCCCTGTTTCCTGAAGCCTTCCCTGCCGTTAAAGAAAAATGTATTATTTTTGATGTGGCAAAGGCATAGATCAACTCTACAAAGACAAAAGCACTATGAAAACAAGCTGCTCTCATTTTACTGTGAGGTAAATTTACAAGCAACAGCTTCAGGCAGGTATGAGATGTTGAATTTGCTTTATGTTAGGCTGAAAATAAAAGCACCTTTTTGCCAAGTTTTTATCTGAGGGATAGCTTCTGCATCCTAATCTCCGCAAGGTTAAGATTACTGCTGGTTTTAGCTGTAAAGGCAAACTGTACATCTAATGATAGAAGGGCATTTTATGTTGCTTTTATTTCTCAAAAAGCTTGTCCTTTTCCAAATTGCAGGAATACACACATTGCTGAAGTTCAGTTTCCAAAATAGGCTCTTGTCTTACATTTGGAGAGATGAAGTTCGGCTGGGAGTGGGGAGAAACAGCAACTATATGCTGTTTCTATGGGAAGTATTTATAGCTGTTTATGAATGCAACTGCATTCCAATAGTTTAAAAAAGGCATGCTGAACAGGACATACAATGTATCTCCTTATTTGAACTAGCTTTGAAAAAACTACCGCCATACTCCTTTTTTTAGCTTGATTTCCTGAGGAAACTTGGCTTAAAAGTTCTGTGTGTGTATGCGCACATGTCTCCTTTTGCTCTTAACTTCTCAGTGCTTTCACCGGTTTTAACCAAATTTGGCAGAAGTTCTACGGATAATTCGTTCCTACAGAGCTTACAAAACTGCATGACTCATGAAAGTAAGTAGAGGAGATGTATCATTGATGCCCATATTGACATAAAGGCAGAAACATAAATGTATTACTGGACAGTGGAGATCAACAGAGGAGAGTGATGTTATGAACGTCCTGAATGTGGAGGTAAATCTGTGCCTCGAGCATGAACAGTATTAGCCATAGAGAGTCAAGCTGTGGAATCCTGATTGACAGGAAACCAACCAGTTTTCATTAGTTTTGCTTCTCAAGGAACCTTTGTACTGCCGAGAGTTAGTAGTAAAAATATGTCAACAGATCCCATGACCATCTATTCAGCAAATTAATGTTTTTATGTCTGCATAGCTCTGGAAAAATTAGCATTGTATTTAAAATACGTTTATATTTTTAGCTTATGTTTTCTGATGAAGCCTCTTATGTTTGTCCTCAAAAAAGAGCTGTATAGCTCCCTATGTGAAAGTGCAATATATATGACTTTCCAGAATAACTGTGCACTAAATAAAGCCAGTTTAGCTAAAAAAGCAGACAACTTCTATGAAAAATATAATTTACTTTTCCTCTGGAAAAGCAGTATAATTAAAAAAATCTGAATTGTCTTTAATCTGCTCAGTAAAATTCCATATGAAGCAGAGAGATATGTCCAGACATTAGTAGTTTGTTTCCATGACCCAGTGTGTATTTGCAGTGGGTTGCTTCTTCCCTTCCCATAGAAGTCATCTGCAACTCTTCAAATAAAAACAAGTGTTGCATCTAAGCAGTAGATCCAAAGAGCTAGGCTTTTAAATAAGCATCAGATACCCTGAGACCAGGGATAAGATTGCAAGAACCGGAGGGGCTGTATGGCAGACAACCCAGTTTCTAGTTTCCTCCTGTGATTTGGCATAGCCAGCACACAGACATAAGAAGATGGATTGTTCTCCCAGTCTTCCTTTCAGTGCTATAACTGAAATTACACAGTTACCTACTGCTAATTTGGGCAATATGGAGTTCAATCACTTCTCACTGCCTGACCAAGAAATCTGGAAAGCTGCGTTTTACTACCTTTTAAGACCTACTAGGAAACCAATGAGATTCTCGTAGTTTTTAATTTTATAACCAAAAAGGTAAAAACTTGGTCCAGAAATAGAAATCTGACAGCGTGCAAATCTGCCTCCAACTGAACTCCCCAGCCTTTCCTGTTTTCATTTCCTTGAATTCCTTTAATATGAGAGTGTTTGCCTTCTTTGCACACACAATGGCATCCCATTTTCATCTTGCTGGGTGCTGACACTGCATTCCTGTCTTTCTTCTGAGTTATTGTCTGGATTAATATTCATTAATTATGTTGGTTCAATGAGGCTGTGCTTGGTAAACAGCTTCTTGAGGACGTTACACGTTTTCCTGAGAGTGGTGTTTAGCGTCCAGAAGATTAAAGTGTACAACTGTGAGTATAATCCAAATCCAACAAATGCTAACCTTCCTTAGGGTGTTTTAGAGGAGAAAGGATGGATAAGGTGAAGGGAAATGGAAGAAGAGAGGAAGAAACTATAGAATTGCTCTCGCATCAAAAGCAGGGGCTGCCCTGTCATTGTGTTGAGCAGCCAGTGCTGACAAACCCACAGTATCTGGTATTGCTCGTGTACTAAACCAACCTTTTCCTGCTGCAACTCAAAGGTATGTTTCTTAATGCTATTCATCTTAATTTGCATAATCAGTTTTTCTGAAAATGATTCAGGCATTAAGATGCATCTGAACAGGCCTCTTTCTTGCCTGCAAAGGTAAATCCCTCTGGTGAGCTGAGCATTATAAATTTAAATCCAGGATGTGGGCTTGGTTGACGTACTGTACTTAGCAAGACAGGTATAAATGATTGGGAAGAAAAACTTGCTCTGAATCTCTCTGTGTTCCTATATGCAAAGGGTTTTGCTCTAAAGAAGATTACTAATGTTTTAAGATTATCTTAAGGTAATATGTAAGTAATTAAGGAACCCTGAGGAGAGGAAATTTGGGGGGGGCACAAATATGGATTGACAGTAATCTTTAAAAAAGAATAAAAGGTCCCTAGGATGATGAAAGTTCAAGCTGAACTTTTCTTCTCAAACAGAAGATAATTCAGTAGCCAGCACTTGTTGGTATGAGTATGACTTCTTGCATGACAGTAAAAGTTAACTTTGTAGCAGCTGAAATCAAGAGATTTTAATGTCTACAGATATTCTAATGGCTGTTAGAGGTATGTTATTTGCTGTGTTTATGGAGAGGGAATTGTGCCAAGATCTTGCCTGGTTAAATTGACTTTGTCTACTCGGCAAACAGAGCTTTTTTTTTTTTTTTTTTTTTTTAAACATGCAAAGGGTATTTCTCTATTTGTTTAAGAACAAGCCCAGCTCTAAGCTCAGTTGTACTTTTAAGATTGTTGTCTTTTTCAAAAGCATCTCTCTTTAAAGGCAGTTACTGCTGGGAGGTTGCAGCTCACACTCTTACAAAAGTTAGTACCTTACTCCATATTGGAAAGTGTTGGTTTATTGCTTGACCCTGTGACAGCTAACCACTTTCCACACAGCAATAGTCATAACTCTGTAAAATTCACTGGAAATTAAGCAAGCATTTTGAGCTGCGCTCAAGGTTTCTGTGTTGTTATTAGTTGTATTTGATGCTTCGAGTGTACTAAAAGCATAACTACGCCTGGTACAAACCTTTTGTCAATAGCTGGCCTGGGGAAATGGGTTACTATAAGAAAAAGGATCTTCTGAACAGGCCACCTCACCATTCTTTCATGCATAAGCTCTGGGTAAGAAAGGTTAGATATCAAGAAAGCTCTCTGCTTGTTCTGAAGAAGAAAGGGCAAAAGCTAACTACTGACAATCTTCATTTACATACAGTATATACATACAGTATTATTTATATACAGTATGTTTGTGCAGCAACATCATATTTGAACTTTGTTCTGTGGAGTGGTGCATGTTATGTTGTGTAGCCTTTGTCTGTGTTCTGATTTTAGGAAAAAATAGCAACCTCTTTCACCTAAACCGTGAAAGAGATGCTCAGCAGAATGCAGATTAGCTTGACTTAACAGCTAGTGTGTTCATGTTGTCTTGTTTCCTTAAACCCTAATTAAGTAGGGTCTTACAAGTAGGGTGAGCGTTTCTGCTGGTCAGTAGGCCTTGTGCTAGAGCGGTGGCTTCTGGGAATGCAAGCATTCATTCCGAACAGCTGGCACTGGGGAAAACCTGCTTTGGTGAATNAAACCTGCTTTGGTGAATTAACCTGTATTTTCAACCTGTATTTTTTTCATTTGACTTGGTTTCACTGTACATTTTGCCACAGGTGCTGAAATTGCTTCCCCAGTTTGGTACCACTGGGATTTTTAAAAGGAAACGATCTTTTTGTTCCATAGCTTTAGACATCCATCATGCTACTTAACTGAGAGAGTGGGATCTTATGTGTTGTTATTTGCTTTTCACTAAATAATTACCGTTTACTTCATTTCAAAACCCCTTTCTTCCATGTTTCCAATATCTCTTGAGAACTTGGCAAATGAGGAAAAGTATATGGAAAAAATAACCAGAAAGTTTCACATTTGTTTTTTTTTTAAACCTGGAAATGAGTAATGTTTCAGGTGGAACTTTGCAGACAAAAGTTACTCGAAAAGGGACTTAACTCAGTGAACCCACTGAAGAGACCGAAGGATTTCACCTGTAGAATCCTGGCATGGTTATTGCTGTTGACATCAAGAGTGTGCTTCATAGGTATTACAAGGTCTGGCATAAATGTCCAATCTAAGCTTTCCTTAAAGGAAGGGTAAACTTAATGTTCATTTTATGTTAACAATTAAATCCCTCAGGAAACTGTGAGCTCAATTACTGCTATATGGGGGGTTTTTAAGTCCTTTTTACTAGTAAAAAAAGACTGAACTTTAAAAAAATACTTTTATTTGGTTTTATTTATTTCTTTATATATTTCTATTTATTTCAGTTTGATCAAGAAAGTAAAAACATATCAAGAGAGTTATGGTGGATTATTGTTCTGAGAAGCCTGGTGCCAGTTGGAAAATAGCAAAATAGCAGCAGGAACCTAAGCTACAGTTTTGCTGAAAGTAATGTTCTGGAGCTTTTTTTTTTTTTTTTTTTAAAAGTCCATTTATGAGCTCATCATGACAGGAACTTGTTATCCATGTATTAATCTTCTGAAGAAGTAGTGTTTACATAGCCAAGATGCTTCATAGTTTAGGCAAATGATGCTAAGGAGCCTTTTGCAGCTACAATTTGGGGTATAACAACTCTTCACAGTTTGTGTTTGAAGTGGCTAAAACTAGCTTTTAAGGGCAGATCTGTTAACCCACACACAGTGCTGCCCAAGTAATAACTACAGTAACTAAAACTTTCCTCTGACAATAAATTCTTTTGTCTAATGCAAGCAAAAAAAGCCCATTTACAAATAAACTGAATGTAACCAAAGTCTTGAATATTCTGTACAGTAGTCCATACACTTGATCATAAACCCTAGAGAATATTAACAAACATTATCCTACTAATGCTGTTGCATAGTTGCAAATAATATTCTACTTGTAACACATTTTGCTGATATTCAAAAACCAAATCTCAGTTCAGTTAGACTATCAGGATAAGAGTCTATCTGGATGATCTCATCTTCTCAAAATAATACGGAGGAAAAACTTAAGTAATGGTGAGGGTGGGGGCATGTATCCATTGGGATTCTTTTGAGAATAAAACACTCATTACTTTTTGCCTTTGAATAGAGTTTCAGTAATGAACACTAATCTTCAGTAATAGTGTGAGTGACTGCATAGAGTAAGCATTGGAAGATAACTGAGTCCATGGCTGAAGCAGATGGAACCTTTTATAACACCAGCTGAGACAATGTGGGAGCTGAGGGCAACACCAGTTTCTCAGGCTCAGAAAAGAGGAAAGCACTCTTCTTTTGCTTCTGCAGAAGAGGCATTATTGTGTTCTCTACCATGTCCCTCTCAGTCTCCACTCGAACTCCCCAAAGGACTGTTTGGCAGTGCAGAAGTTTTGGTTTAATACAGAAGGACCTTTCTTTTTCTTCACCAATAATGTTTTGATCTTAGCTGGGATTGAGAAGTGCTTCATTCATTGCAACTGCTTGGCAGTGACATAAAGGCATCCAGTGTTTAGCACGTCTTCTGAATGTACATTGCTTGGAAAGAAAGCTGAGCTTCTTCATGTGTAAACATCTGGTTTAGTCCTGTAACGCCTGGACAGCTGGAAAACATGCAGTGCATTGTGAGTGTGCTCAAAACTTCATCCCTTAATGTATCTCTTCACAAAACTCAAATTGTTCCACTTCTTGAGGGTGGAATTGCTTTTCTTTGACCATGATACTTGAAGGGCTCTGCTGTGTGTGTTCCATAAGCCTAGATCTTGTACTAAGTTTTGTTCTATCTTTTCTGTTTGTGATGGTACTGCAAACGGCACTGAGAATGGTGAGGAACATGTCTCCTGTGGTTCTTAGCTTTAGGGCTGAGCTCAATAGAGCAGGCTATTTTTGGTGAGGTCCATAAAGCATTTAATCTATTTGGGCCACGGCCTAAAGTAGATCAGCTTATGGTCTGAGCAGAAAAATAAGAAACATGATAAAGTGTGGGTGTGTTGTTTTCACATGCAGAGAGACAGATCTATACAGTGGTACTGTTGGCTTTTGTCAGTCCAGACAGCAGCATGTTTGTGCATCTGTTACTCTGTGCATTATGGTGTGAGCACTTTGCAGTCATTTGTAGACACAGGTATCAAATAGCCCCCAATAATATTATCATTAGTATGATTCCATTTCTGGAAACCTTTGTCTATCTTTGCTCAGGGCTTGTTGGAGGTTAAAAGACATCATCTCAGCAAGGGACATTAAGTAGCTGTGGCACCTCCTGAGAAGCTGCAGTTATTTATTGTTGCTGAGGGATGCATCCTGTCAACACATGTTGCCTCTTTCTTCCTGTTCTACTGATACTGGCAGCTCTCAAATGTCCTAAATATCAGGGACTTTCTTTGAGCCTGCTACCTTGATGGAATTACAAAAGAGAAGGTATTGCAAATGCCCTCCCTGCACTTACAAGCACGTATGTATCAGACTAGCCATTTGTGATTTACAAATGAGTGAAAATACTTGATTTGTCACACTTCTTNCTTTTGCAAGAGAATTACATGTATAGGCAACCTCCAGGTAATTCCAAGTACCTGCATGAAGCACTTTGGAGGTGTGGTGCTCCACTCTGTAAGGTGCCTGATCCTGTGGATGCATAGGTGATTTTTTAGCATACCTGCTGGTTTGGACTTCTCAAGCGGTTTGGGTTTAAGCACATGAGGCAGAGGATACTGACAGC
>VYZV01016887.1:0-30117 GCA_013401275.1 Pandion haliaetus | reverse complement strand
GGGCTGCTCTCCAGTCACACACTGCTCCAGCGCTGTTTTTACCATGGAGTTACCGCCATCTTCGGGGTCCACCGTGGACCTCCCTGGGCTGCAGGGGGACAGCCTGCCTTCTCAGCACGGGCTGCAGGGCCACCAGCCCCCTCAGGCGCCTCCTCCTCCCCCTCCTTCTTCACTGACCTCGGGATCTGCAGAGGAGTTCCTCTCACGTTCCAACCCCCACCCACTGCCGGTTCCCCTTCTTAAATCTGTTCTCCCAGAGGTGCTCCCACCGTCACTGACTGGGTCGGCCTGGGCCAGAGGCGGGTCCGACTTGGAGCCGGGGGAGCTTCCAGCAGCTTCTTAAAGGAACCCCCTCTGCAGCCCCCTCCCCCACTACCAAAGAAAACCGCACCACACAAACCCATAACACTCTGTTAGCTCTATAAAGCCATTATTAATGGAAGAATATATTTTCATTATATTGTGTCCTTCTGATATTTCAGTCTGCATGCCAAGTGATTGACGCTACAGCAGTAGCTGCCAAATGCCTGTCTTTTGTACCGTGTTGGCTTTTTCTGTGTTTGTTAGTTACTAACGAATTGTGAAGGAATGAAAAAAACCCTCTCATATGAGGTCATTTATGCAAAAATTCATGGCAACTTCCCCTGCCACTTTGCTTCCATGTTTTTGCTACCTGTGTGCCCTTTCCTGCCCACAATTCTCACTGTAGCATTGTAAAAGCTGCTCAGTGTGCCAGGGCTGCTACCCATCTGTTAGTAGCAGCTGGGTAGTATAGCATTTGATCACTAGTCCTTTCCCCAGTCAATTTCTCCTGATGCTCAGTTCTGATCCGAGTTTCTTAAAGAACACTGTCAGTAGCTCATTGTCACTGGCATGTTTCACCTCTTTGCCAAGAGCTTTCTTCTGCAAAGGCTTACAGATGGGATCAGTTTAACATACATGAGTAGTCCTACTATAGTCAATGAGACCTCTTATGTACGTGAAGTGCCTGCATAAGCATTTGAAGAAGGTTACTTCAAAAATTATCTGAATATACATGTTTTTATATACGGCATTTGTCTTTGTAAGGACTGCTGCTGTGAGGGAGTTCATCTGTCTCATGTTGCTTACTGGAAGGTACCCAGACCTCTGTGTTGACTCTCTGCTCTTTCACACAGATCTTTGTCTTGTTCACCCCTGCAGATAAGTGAGGTGTGCCTCCTTGCTGTTCAGATATTTCAGTGAGCTCTGCAAGGTAGATGAACATTGTTAAGAGCTATCCTCAAGTCACACATACTATGGATCTCCATGACCACAGGTTTGTGGGATTTATAGGTGTATTGGGTTTCTGTGGCAAGGTTTTGGTAGCGGAGGGGGTTTGCAGGAGTGGCTTCTGACGAAAAGTTGCTAGAAGCTTCCCCTTTGTCTGACAGAGCCAATACCAGCTGGCTCTGAGGCAGACCCACCGCTGGCCAAGGCCGAGCCAATCAGTGATAGTGGTAGCGCCTCTGGGATAACGTATTTAAGGAAAAAAAGTTGTGGGGCTCAGTAGCAGCAGCTGGAGAGAGGAGTGAGAACATGTGAGAGAGACAACCCTGCAGACACCAAGGTCAGTGAAAAAGAGGGGGGAGGAGGTTCTCCAGGCACCGGAGCCGCGATTCCCCTGCAGCCTGTGGTGAAGACCATGGTGAGGCAGGCTGTCCCCCTGCAGCCTATGGAGGTCCACAGTGGAGCAGAGATCCACTTGCAGCCCAGGGAGGACCCCACACCAGAGCAGGTGGATTCCCCGAAGGAGGCTGTCACCCCGTGGGAAGCCTGCACTGGAGAAGGCTCCTGGCAGGACCTGGGGATCTGTGGAGAGAGGAGCCCACAGAGCAGGTTTTCTGGCAGGACTTGTGACCCCGGGGGGACCCACGCTGGAGCAGTTTGCTCCTGAAGGACTGCACGCCGTGGAAGGGACCCACGCTGGAGCAGTTCATGAAGAACTGCAGACCGTGGGAAGGATCCACATTGGAGAAGTTCGTGGAGGAATGTCTCCTGTGAGAGGGACTCCACGCTGGAGCAGGGGAAGAGTGTGATGAGTCCTGCCCCTGAGGAGGGTGAAGCGGCAGAAACAACTTGTGATGAACTGACCGTAACCCCCATTCCCCGTCCCCCTGTGCTGCTGCGGGGGGGTAGGTAGAGAATCCGGGAGTGAAGTTGCTCCCGTGAAGAAGGGAAGGGTGGAGGGAAGGTGTTGTGAGATTTAATTTTACTTCTCATTACCCTACTCTGGTTGATTGGCAATAATTAAGTTCATTTTTCCCCGAGTCGAGTCTGTTTTGCCCGTGATCGTAATTGGTTAAGTGATCTCTCCCTGTCCTTATCTCGACCTTGGAGCCCTTTGTCGTATTTTCTCTCCCCTGTCCAGCTGAAGGGGGGAGTGATAGAACGGCTTTGGTGGGCACCTGGCATCCAGCCAGGGTCAACCCATCACAATAGGCAATTGCACCTATCCACCCTGCATTAAAAAGCTAGCGTTCTGCTAACATACATGATCAGTAGCACTGTCTTACCTCATGCCTGGTGTCCCAAAACAGTTTTCAAAAGGAAAAATATGAGTATCTTCTGTCACATTATTTGTTGGGAAGCAGTGGGGTTTCGTTTAGATTTAAATATTTTCCAATTCTTTCCCCTACAGAAGTTTTGTAACCCTTAACTTATTCAAAGATAGTTGGCCCTTCTTCCAGTCAAATCCTCAATTGTTTCTTTTGTTTTGGAAAAAAATGTTAATGTCACCTAGGCACGGCCAAATACAATTGTCTGCTCAAATAGTAAGCAGAATGGATTGGATAAACTTGTCCAATTTACCATTTCTGGAGCAGAGTATTCTTTCCAGACTAGACATAACAGCAAACAAATCACTTTTTGATGAAAATGTGGCTAAGCATTGGTGACCCCTAGTTCCATCTTTGGGTCAGTAAGATTTTTGAGGAAGCCCCTGTGGTTTGGTTGGACTTATTATTGCAGAATGTGCTGTTAATGCACCTAGAAAAATATCTATTAATAGTAATGATGAAGAGCGAGACTGTAACTGTCCTCCAGTGCTTTCAAATATTTATCATACTCTTACACATCTGCTGAAACACATTCCCAGAAGCCTTTAATTTTAACTCATTATTGGCAGAAATACATTTGTTGCCTCCTTTTGCTGTCTCTAACATCATTTCTTTAGTGCTTTTATGCATTTGGTCATTATGTAAAGCTGATAATTGTCCACAAATATTTTCAGGCCTAACCTAAGATGGCTCACTGCTAAAAAAATAAAAGCTAAAGGTAGGAAATCAGGATAAGTAAGGAGGAAAGAAAGCGGGAACCAACACTAAGCCAATGTTAGAGGCAGAGAAACTGAAGCTGCTGCCTCATGCAGTGTAACTAAGTCTCACTGAGGGCTGTTGCCATTCATGTTTGTCTTTGCTAGCAAACCAGCAATCCTCTCTTCACACTAGCTCTAATGTTTGTCCAGCCTTGCTTTGGGCTGTTTCAGTGCCTTAAAGCTATAGAAAACTAACCTGAAAAGCAGGGAGAGGAGAACAAAACCCTTTCTTATAGCTTTTCATACTGAAATGGCTCAGCCAGGGTCAGAGCTGAGACAGGGGGGACAGCAGAACTGAGGCAGCCAGCAGGCAGAACAGCTTTAGGCACTACCGCCTCAGGCAGAAAGCAGATTAGATAGCTTGTACCTTATCATGTCTGCAACAGAGCCAAGAATGAATCAAAATCTAAGTCTAAGCTCAGTGCCTAAAGTGTAGAAATAACTCTCCTCTTGATTTTTCCATTTAGTGTTCTTTTTCACTAACTGGTTTGACATTTGAATATATAACTGTGCCCAAGAAAAGTATCTTCTTTCTTTCTCTCTTTTGTTTTTATTTGTAAACAACTTTGCATGCTTTTTTTTAATTTGTGTATGTATATTTTGCAAACTTAGATTACAAAATAAGACAGGAATATAGGTGTTCAGATGAAAAATGCAGTGTGTCAGTTTTCAAGCACACAATAGACAGCTTGGCTTTAAAGATATTTTTGTAATGTTAGAAAAATACGGTAAAAATATGTAACTAAAATGGTATAAAAACTGGATGTGTTTCAGTTTAAAAGGGCTATATTTTGGATAGAGAAACTTATGTTCAAATACACATACAGTGTTGTGTGGCCAAGAGTGTATCAGCACCACATAAATGGTTATATATCAAAGGAAACATACTATATAATATACTTGTGCAAAAGAAAATACTATCACTAGAAAGCTGATAATAAATGGTTGTCTGGAGTGTTCAAAAATGGCGAAGTCTAGACATCAAAGTATGTTAATTAAAACAGATTATTTTTTTTTTTAAATACAGAAAAACGTGTAAGAAATAGAGTTGGCATTTACTTGCAAAACAATGCTAAAAAGTATTCCAAGTTAAGTGATTTAGAAGAAATGGCCCTGGATTATGTGGCTATCAGAGTAATAAAAGGAGAATACTAATTAGCATGCCAAATCTTTAATACCGTACCAATCCAATTCTCTCCTTTGGTAATTCTTTATTGTAGCCATAGTAACAAAAGAAGGAAACTTAAGTCACCCAGGCATTTGCAGTTCCTTTTATTTTTCTTCAATAAGTCTCAATTTCTCTGTCTAAGAAACTCTGTTTTCTACTTGTAGCACTTGTAATTATACTTTCCTACATTTAAATATGACAGAATATCCTTAGGCATTAATTCATTCCTACATAGCTCATCTAGATTTCATTTTAAAAGGCTTGCTTTTGCTTTCATTATTTTATGAAGAGGCCTTCAAAATAAGCTGCAGTATTCAGAATTTAAATATATATATAATGAAAGTGCTCACCTAGAATAGAATAGCTATTTTGAGGGATGTACTTTTAGAAATAGTTCAAAAGATTTTCATGCTAAAGCAAAAGAAAGTTAAAGAAGGTAGTGATTAGAAAGCTCCAGGAAAGGTCTTAAAACATATAATGAATCATAGACTAATTCAGGGTGGAAATGGCCCCAGGACGTCTCTAGTCCAACCTGCTGCTCAAAGCAGAGTCAGTCCTGAGGTCAGCCCAGGCTACTCAGGGCTTGATCCAGTTGGGTCTTGAAAGCCTCTAAGGCTGGAGACTGCACAGCCTCTTTGGCCAGCCTGTTCCACTGCTTGACTGCCACTGTCGTAACAGAGTTTATTTCCTATTTCCAGTGGGACCTCCCCTGTTCCAGTTTATGTCTGTTGTCTCTCACCCTCCTGCCATGGACTGTGGTAGCTGTGTTTTCTTGCCAAACTTTCCATAGGCAGTGGGGGGCTGCTGTTGGGTCCCCCTGGAGCCATCCCTTCTCCCAGCTGAACAAGCCTCAGCCTCTCCTCACAGGAGACCTGCACACCTCCTCCAGCCCCCAACCATCTTGGCAGGCCTCCACTGAACTTGCTCGGGTTTATGAATGTCTTCCTTTCCTGTTCAAGAGGCCCAAAACTGGACACCGTATCCTAGATATGGTCTAACAGTGCTAAGTAAAGGGAATAGACAGCTCGCTTGCCATCGTGTATGTTTCTGATGATACAGCCCCAAACGCTGCTACCCTTCATTACTTCCAGAGCGTGTTCATCTTTAGCTTATGGTCCACTAGGGTCTTCTCTACAGAGCTGATCCACAGCCAGCCAGTCTCCAGCCTGTACCAGTGCAAGGGTTTCATCCATTCAAGGTGCACAACTTTGCATTTGTCCTTGTTTTGTTTCTTATGGTTCCTGTCAGCCCAGCCCTCCAGCCTGCCTAGGTGCTTCTGGATGGTGGCCATGCCTTCAGGCAGATTGGCTGCATGCACCAATTAGGTGTCATCTGAAAGTTCAATATAGGTGAACACTGACTTCTCCTCTAGGTCACTGAAAAAGATATTAGACAAGGGAGGTCCTAGGGTAAACCCCTGAAAACATCATAACTGGCCTCCAGGTAGAGCGTGCACCATTAACCACCCACCCTTTGGGCCTCAGGGCCCAGACAGGTTTTCACTCATCTAATGGACCACCCATCCAGACCCACCACCCATAATGTTCCAGCTCGGATACCAGGATGCTGTGGGAAAGGAAAGACAGTACTCTTTCTATCTATGTATCTATGATACATAGATATCTATGTATATAGATATCTATGATATTTATCTATGATATCTAGGATATATGTATATCTGTGTATCTTCTAGATACTTTTTGACCAGAATCCATATTTCTGAACTACAGAAAAAACTCTTTACTAAATGATACTGCGATATTTTAAAGTCACAGATCTATAAATATTTACTCTGACAAGTCTATTCAGGTTTTTTGCACATTGTATATAATGTAGTTTGTTGATATCTGTACAGTAAATAGCATAGTGTTTCTTCTCTATCTCGTATAGCAACAAGAGTGAGAAATAGCAGAACTGTACTCAAAGAACATTCATTATCATAGTTTAAAACTACCATAACAAGTGCATCATCCTGTCATTGGTCGTAGTTGTTTTGAAAATGATTTCTATTCAAATCTGTTTATTTTTTTCCTATCATAGTCTGTGAAACTGTATAGATGCATAGAACAGAAGAAGTTAGGGAATGGGAGTTTTGGGTTGGGAGATAACCTGAGCAGTTTTTGAGGTGGGAGCCCTAGTGTGTTTGATATGAGAGGCAGGATGGGTTTTCCAAGTTATAAAGAGACATCTCCCCTCCTTGCCTTCTTGATGGGTGGCATCCCTAACTGATTTGATGTCAAGGATGCACAGAAGTGTGTTCCTATTAGATTTCAGGCATCATCTCCATCCTTACACAATTGTCTTCATCGCCACAGTTAAAGGCACTTGCAGTTGTGACCCAGAGCTAGGCTGCAGTGAGTGGCCCAAGAGCCAGTTTTCTCAGTGCAGCCAAATAGATTTGGGCCACTGGAGGCTGTCATACGTTCATACTGAGCCCCTTGTGCAATGTGCTTGTTTTAGAGCAGGTGACTGGAAACTTGGAAAGTATCCTCTCTTCCCCACCATCCCCCTCAGAAAAGAGCTGATACCTGCAGAGCTGAGTCGTGAAGGTTCAGCAGCATCCTATACACAACTGAGAAGCACAAGAGGTGCTGCTGCTACTCATCAGAGGTCCAAGCTCAGCAGTCTCAGATTTCAATCACCCCAAATATTTGGCTGCAGAAAGCCACAGTGAAATCCCCAGGAGAGGGATTTCTGAACAGTGGCCATGCTTTCTTTAACATGTCTCTTATTCTCCTTTTTTTCAGGAGTATTTTCTACATTTGCACCGGTTTCCCACTTAAAGCTTTTCTTTCTTTTCACATGATATATGTTGCTACCTGAAATGTCTTTTCTTTTCTAACCAAACACTTCAGCTGGGGGAGCGTATTGAACCTGGCACAGATTATGTCAATATGAAGGAGTGCAAAATTACATGAGAAATATAGGTATATAAATTTTAAAAAATCCTCAGTTTGAGGTAAAAATTTCTCTATATGAAAAGCTCTAACCAAAATCTCTCATTGGCAGCTTAAGAATAGTATCAAAAGAAAATTCTCAATATACCATTTACATACCACACAAATATTTGTGTGTGCCTTTGTTTCTTTTTAATGTAGAGAATCACTTCATTATTCTTCCTTAACAGCATTACCAGTCTTATATTTTGCTTTCTTAATAAGATTTCCAAATGTTGGGACTGACCATTTTCACAGTGAATTCCATATAAATACTTTCACTGTGCCTTCTGTAGTGTTTCAGGCCTTCTCCTGTAAATTGTTAGACAGAGTCTGTTTAGACTTTAGACTGTCTCTTCATCGTAGAAGCATGTATTTCTCCTTCTTTTCCATTCTTTGCTCACTTTTGACAGGTTGTTCTCTTCTGCGCCACCATCTTTTGCAGTGTGATTGTGTAATTCTTACCTCTGAGTCATTTGAAGTTATGTGAAATTTTTCTCCCTAAAATTTTGAATTTCTTTTACCAGGATTTTCCAACATGTAAATAATCTGAAGAAAGTAAAGAAAGGACAAATCTGAAAGAACAAAGGTACCTAAGACATGCTTTAAGGCTCTGTGTCCCAATCTGCAGCCTTTATAACTCCCCTAAATGTCCATGTAACTTTGGAGCCACCTCAGTTCTTTAGCTGTTGTGCATTTTTCTGAACCCTCAGCATGGCTGGCATGGCTGTCCAGCTTCTCAAATGGAGCAGGCTTAGGTGGAGCTGGGTTGCAGGGAGAGCAGACTGAACCTGTAGCTGTCTTTAGCCACCCATCCATGTAAAAACCCCAGTATTTGCTGAAGGCTTTAAATTATTTTTTCCTGGGCATCCCAGAACTAGCTTAGCATGGAGTGGCCCAGCCATAATTTACATTTAAGCCTAATTTGGATTCACAAGCAAGGCATTCCTCAGTCTGTTTCACCCGAGGGGCTCTATCCAGCTGGCATGCTCTTAGCACGACTAATGGTGCAGGCTGTGCGTGAAGTACAGCAGCAGAAGGAGGTGATGGGAGTCCTTATTCATTCCTCCAACATGAGTATGAGTAGGCAATGTGGGCAGCCTGGGCTCAATCTCTGCCTGGAAGGACAGGGTTTACACCCACCTTTCACCTCAATCTTCCACTTAAAAGCTATTCTAATACGGCTTTCTTCTGTGAAACAGCTCTGCATTTTAAAGGAGTACGTACTTATTTCCATAAGTAAAAGGGAGGAGGTGGGGAGGATCGTGCACAGAATTTGTGCCAGAATAGTCATGTTATTTTGGTGTCCCTGGGGCATTTAGAGCTCTTGCCTGGTAAAAGAAGAGAGATGACTTCTAGGCCTTGCTAGTGGTTACCTGACAACTGATTAACAAAAAATTCATGAACGTTAGCCTCCTGGCTGTTGTAAATCTCAACTAGATGCCTAATGCTGCTCACGGGTTGAAGAGGAAAAGGGATGTACCTGCCTTGGTAGGAAGCATACTTGCCTCTCTTTCTTTCATCCACCCTCCCTGTAACAGATATTTTGTCTTTTTCTAGATTTAGACCTGGAATTTAGGCTTCAGTCCTTGCAGTCCCAAACTATGCTGATACCAAAGAGCATAAAATGAGATTTGCCCTAAGGCACAGAACCCAGCATATGCATTTAAAAAGCTTTGTGTGCACACAACTGGCTATTACAGTGGTATTTGAAAATGAGCAAAAATGGATGTCATTATGCACATTTGACAGCAGTGTGTACAGAGCATGCAAAGAACAACAGGTCTTGTGGCTTGCGTGTCTCATTCAGAATGCAAAGCAGTGAATAGGAGAGGCTAAATCAAGATAATTTGGACACTTCAGAGTGTTTGCATGCCATTTTGTAGAATCCCTTTTCTTAAGAGTTTTTAATGTAAGTGTCCTTGAAAGGCAAAAGGCACTTAAATTACTGATATGTATATAAATGTAAATTTTTGCTTAACAGAATGTGTGCGCTGTTTGATTTTTTAATATGTTTAAGAAATATTTTTACTAGAGGTGTACACTCAGTACATGGAAGATAAAAGAAGTGCCTAATCTTTTTAAATTTTCCAGCATAAAACTTGAACAAGTAAGATATTATTGCAAAGCAACTACATCAGAATAAAATTGCAGGGATTAGAGTAGCATTAATCTAGCTCTCTGAATAAGGGCTAGCTCAAGTTATTGTTTACACTGCTCAGAACATTATCTAATCTTTATACCATTGATTTCAGGTATAGTTGGGATGGGTGTGTGGTGGTTGACAGGCTACACAGCACGGTGGCAAGCTAAGGGCAGATTTTTGTGCTGTTTGTGCACAGCAAAGTCAGTATATGATCTAGAATTTTAATGTCGTGATGAGACAACCATCAGGGACAGAGATAACATTTTAAAAAGAGACTTTTTTTCATTAAAGTAGGACTACACATGAAAAACTCAAACATACAGGATATCTGTAAATTGTAATACAGTAACTTAGCCAACAGGTTATGTCTAATCAGGTTAAAGCACAAAAGCTGTGAATTGTGAGGCAACTGAGGGGAGGATCAAGATGTTGAGAGATTAAGATTTATCACCAAAGTATATTTTCCCAGATTTGGAAGGAACAGAGAGGTCCTTTTTTTCAATTGTAACACCACTGTAAAAGTATCTAAAACAGTTCATTTACTAGTTTATCTTGAAACTTCAGAAACTTGAAAGTGTGTTATATGGGAAGTGTAGTACTGCATAAGCCCTCAGACTTCAGCCAGCAAAATAAAAGGGAAATTTAATACCCCAATAGTATTAACATTGTATTTACAGCTGCTGCTGCTGCCCGCATGAAAAAATGTTTCCCAGGGGCTGAGATCAAAGGTACTGCCACAGTGTGACATACTATGGGACTACACTATAATAATTTTACAGATTTAGCAGATTGTTTCCAATGAAAAAGTGTGTGATATAAACTGCAGGTGTTCACAAACTGAGAATAAAGGATTTTTTAATTTTTTAAAAAATACAGGTTAAATTTTAAATTAGCTACTTGCTTCAGCTGTGCAACAGCCTCATGTTTGATCCTAGAAAAGTACCTCCTTTATCTCTAATTTTCAAGGAGCACATATAATCCAAATATCCCAGAATTTTGGTGGGACTATGAATCCTGTGTAACTGCTAGCCTACTCTTTCATATTAAACCAATAGGTTGCTAGAAGTCTTTTGTCTGTGTTTGCTATGGGGTTTTTTAATTAGTTTTTGTAATGCTGTTACATACCTTGTATGTAAGGGAGTTTATTTGCAAGTGGAGAGTTCTTTATTAAAATTGAGGCAAAACTCCCACCGTTATTGCACTTTTCAGAATGTCTCAGCTGAAGGAAACTAGGCTGTCCCTCTTTGATTTATTTTGCCACCCTGACATAAATGAGAGAACCTTCATATCCAAAAGGACTTGGAAATGGCAGCATGCTACTTGCCAGACTCTGTGGGTATGTCACCAGAACGGTGTGCAGGCATTTAGCCTCCTGACTCTATTAATGTTAACGGGAGTCAGGCAGTTCAACCTCCATATACCATGCTCCAAACGTATCCATTGAAGTTTGGCAAACAAGCCCTGAGGCTTCCTTGTAAAAGTCTTTGAAACTGCTGCTCTTCTCCTGTAAGGTTTGTGATGAAAAACATGCCAGAAAGCTGCCCACCACACAGAGATTTCCATGCAAAAGCTGTGCCTGAATATAGATAGGTCTGATGTTTTGGCATACTACTAAAATCAAAGCACCGTGAGGTGAAGAAGGGTGGTATGAGAGGTGTTTGCTTCCCATGGGCAATGAACTGGCTGGCTTTGGAGATGCATCTTCAGGCAGGCATTCTTTTTACACATGATATCAAAAGCTGCTGAGAAACACCTGAACCAGGCACCACAGTTCACATCCCCAGCCCTGACAAAGCATTGCTGATTTATTGTGTTGTTCTGGTCTGGTGCAAAGTGGCTGTACAGCCAGTTTATCTCTCTTCTGGGAGTATGGAAGGATATTCATGTATTACAGAAGGCTGACCATAAAAATCTCCCTTTCAGCTCCTCTCTCAGTAGGGAGAATGACTGCATCCCTGCTGCCCCCAGTTAGGTGGGAAGCAGGAATTGGGTGAGCTGCCCTTACAGCAGCTGATCAGCTGGTTGCCTGGGAGAGGAGACTCAGCCACATCTGGGAATAGGGCCCCAGGGAGCTCGTTCTTCATGCCTTCTGCCATGTGTGGTCTTATCTATGATAAAGTCTGAGGGTAATATTTATTCCCACATAGATATTGCAACAGGATCACAGATGGTGCAAAAATGGTTTCTGGAATGCAAATAAAAAGGGGCAGGAAGCCAGCCTCCATTGCTTTCTTACCTGCACCACTGTAAGTTTGAAATAATATTACTCCCATCATCAGAGCTACTCACTATGAAGCTCCTGGGAGAAAAGAGTCAATTTCTTTCTTAATTCCAAAGATACCTTACATTCCTTGATTCTTTAAATGGATAAGTGAAGATAGCCGGTTCCAGGTTAAGCCAGTTTGCAGCTACGCTCATGCACGCTTGGAATCACCAAGTTTTTGACAGTGGCCTATTTTTTCACTTCCTGTATTCCTGCAGCTGTGTGGTCCCCTACAGACTGGGCTGCCTTCCACGAGCCATAAAACAACGTGAGGACTGCCCTGATTTAGTCTTTGTTTAAAATTCGCCTTGACTGCAGTCATTGGCCAGAAGTGCAGCAGTGCAGGGTGGCAAAAAGCAGCCATATCGCAACTAAGAATCTGCCCCCAAATTGCTTGATTTTAATCAGGTTCAGTGCAAGATATGTCAGGTAATAGATGTCCTGTCAGGAGAATTTGTTCAAATTTTTCGTGGTAGCAGGGAGGGATATTTCGCAGTTTACTTCTTTGTCCTCATTAATACAAAGTATCTTGCAGAGAAAATACCTGGCTGGATAAGGGAAACTGAACTTCATGCTTTAGGCCGTAATGTGATCCCTGCAGAGAAAGAGGTCTCTCCTTGCATGCTGCCTGTGCTATTGCAACCGTGTTGCGCACAAGCAGCCTTGTGTGTGGCTGAGACAGGAGCCAGCAAGGGTGAGTTTACTAGTCCTTTCATAACCACAACAGGAGGACAGATGAGAGCAAATGGGTAAAGGTCACGTGGCACACTGTGTCCCTTGCCACCATGGCAGGCCACGTTTCTACCTCTGCTACCCTAACCTGCAGGATCTGTTTGCCTGTCACTCAAAACAATCTTTATTTACTTCACCATCAGTTTTACCCTCTGGAGAAGTACCATCCGCTGCCACTCGCTGTCTCTGGGAGCAAGATACTGCCACTCTTACATGTAGCTAGTCATTCTATTTTTATCTTTTTCATTTTTTTTCTTGAATCAACACATAAATTGTAGTTTATATTTTTATGCTGCTTCATGCTTTTTTCTGGCTCCTACAAGAAAAGTGGTTAACTAATATTTCAATGAATAATATTTTTAATTCTTCAGGAAACCAGTTAAGCATTTTTAGAGGCCTCTGAGTTTTACACATGGCTTTCAAGGATGGTGTGTAGCTTTCTGTGTATGTTTTAGAAGTGTAAGCTCTCTCTTCCTGAATAAATAAAATGCAATTCAAAAAAACCCAGGCAAATGCTTTGTCAGCTAGACCAACTGCAATAAAACTTTTGACCCAACTTCCTAATGTTTGGATGACTGAAATTAAATGGAACATCACACAAACTTAAAAATGAAAACTTACAAAGCTAAGAATAGACTTGATTTATTTGTTCTGTTTTTCAGCAAACTGTGATTATTCATCTGAGAGGTAGTAGTATGATTTTAAGATTGCTTTTACAATAAATTTGTGTTCTTTTTGCTAAGGATACTGGTTGACAAGGTGTACAGACTCAAAATAACACTAATGTATTGTTCTTGCAGCAGAGAATGCAAAAAAAAGCCACCTGTGGTCATATGTTGTATGTTGATCCACTTCCTATTCAGAGATGGCACATATTACAGTCTGACCCCAACTAGTAAGATTCATTTTTAATTCAATGGCTCACAGAGAGGTATGATGAAAACAGAGATTTTAAAAATAATGTTTTCCTCAAAATATAGCACTCCCTAAGCTGTGGATGATGTGTTGATCTCAGCATTTTTTCTTGACAAAGCTTGTCACTTCCATTGCTGTGCCTTACAGACTAGTCAGATCTTCTATGTGGTTCTGCAAGATTTTGTATTGTTTTCAGAAGGCTTTCTGTTGTCTTTTTTGATTTGGTTACTGGCATCTTGAAAAGGTGAAAGAATTTCCACTGGCTCAGCGTCCCCAGATTTTTTCCAATCATCTTTGAAAATAGGTACTCTGCTGGATGGGTTTATTCCACTGGATTATAGGATAAAGGTTTCAGAAATGCATAACTGTGTTCTGCCCATGGTTTTCTCTATGTCCAGTTTGGCTCATTGATTAAGAGTTGAGAAAATGTCAAGATCCTGTGATCAAAATGAAACCCTGCTGCTTATTTGTGCTAAGCAGAAATTCATTGCTAAAATAAGATTTAAAAAAATCATTGAAAATCTGAAATAAAACTTCAAAGATTCCCATGTCCTTAAAATCATAGCAATGACTGTAAGAAAAACCCCCAAACTATCTGCTTGTTCTTTCTGTCAACATACAGTGACAATGTGAAGTACAGTTACAGTATACAGTAACAGTTCTGGGTTTTAATTTTGTTTCTTGCATCAGTTCTTTTTTAAGTTATTACAACTGATGTTTATATAAACTAATTTTTTTTTCTTGAAAATCAACTTTATTGTTTTGATTTACTATTTTCTCCTGATGAAGCAGAAATTTTCCTGTATCAGATGTTTCACTCCGAAAAATTGTATGACCTTACGGCACAGCTTTCATAAGAATAACAAAGCAGGTTAATTTACCAAAGTTGGAAGATGCAGAATAATGTCATTTTAACTATATATCAGCAACTATATTTTTCAAACAGAAAATCGAACCATTAATCAATGCCAAAAATGTCACAAAAATATGCAGCTTTTGCACTTCTCGGCACCTATGAAAAGAATCGTTATTAATTCCACCACTTCTAAGCTAAAAACCCACCTATTTGCATTACATTTACTGGTTAATATGTGGTATAAGAGTTAATGGATCTGAAACACTTCTCTAGTTTAAGTACTGGAATATTAACCATAGATACACTAATTTCATGAAAGGTTGGCTTTGGGATTTTCTAATATGTAAATGGCTTAAGATTGCATTAAACTCTTAAAACAGGCATACCTAGTAGCCGTACACAAAGATATGAGGAACTGCAAATACAGAAGTGATATAATAATACTGTTTGCTAAAACAGTTTACAAAATGCAAGGTAACAGCATTATACAAAATATTAGCCTTTCTGTCAATAATTTATTTGTGAAACAGAAATCCCCCTTCCCCCATTCTTATTTTAAGACTTGCTTGTTACATCTTTTAGGATTTGCAAGATATAAAAAAGTGTAACTATTACATAAATCATTTCATTGTCTGTGTAGTAAAAAATGCCATGGATAAATCTTACCACATTTCTGATAGGTAAGAATGTTTGTATATCTATTTTCTGCAGTTCACATTTCCCCTTACCCATATTAATTGGAAACAAATTAAGTAACACTAAGTTTTGTAACTGTAGACCTCTCCAAAGGACACCTTAGAAGGAATCAAGGTGTTGAAAGTATTTATCAAATAGTAAAGAAATCCTCTTTCTGTGGCACCTTAACTTGAATTTGCAACACCTGCCTGCTCCCCCCAGGTGTTTCTTAGGGCCCTGCAGGTCTTTTTCCATGCTGGGCTGGGCTGTCCTTGTCTGGCGGATGAGAGTAGCTGGCCTGTTCAGCTTCTCTGGAATCTGGGCATTGGCTACACAGCTCCTGGCAACCCTGCTGATCTGTTCCATGCACACAGGGAGTGCCTGCAGGCACTAAGAAAATCTCAAAAAGGCTAAGTTTCTTATGAAATGATTCATATTACTGCAGGGTGGATGTGCATGTCATTTTTTGTTGGTTTGGGATTTTTTAAAAACAAAGGTGGTGCCAGAACTGGTGCCCACCTGCTATAATAGTAATTAATTCACTAATCTAGAAAGAACAGGCATTGATACTCACTCCCTATGCTATCCTCTCCCCCACTTCTTTGCAGGAGCGTATTTTTTGGAGGCCTGCTCTTTAAAGGCAGCCAGACAGAGGCAGGTGGGAGTTCTGGAGTAGTTATTCAGCAGTTGGGTCCAATTACATTTTGCTGCTGCTCTTCAGCTGATAACAATTGCAAACACCTGTTGTGCTTTCTGCTCATGCAATTTCTGCAAGCTGAGCCCTTGCTGTACCGTTTAGGATGCTTGCAGTAGCGTAGAGGTCTTCTAACGTATGCAGAGTTGTGAGCTTCCTCTTTTCCTTTGTGTTCCTGTGGCAGTAAGGTGTTCCTGTTCTAAAGAAGCAAGTCGCTGAACTGTGATCTTCTTTGTCAAAAAGGGTAAGAGTATACTTTAAAGTAAGAAAATTTGCAGTGTGCGGAAGGCTAGGAAAATAAACAGTAGGCTACAAACGTTTTATACAGTTATTACAAAATGTAGTCTCTAAGAAAATTAACTGATGGTTTAAGGTTTTTGTAGTTTTTCTGTCTAACGGGGACTGAGGGACAAAAAATGTTCTTGCTAGACCTGTGGATGGTCCACTTGTGACCTGTATAAAAAGTCAGCAACTGCTTGGGTGCAGTTATGTATCTTTCTGGCTTTCTGTTTTGTCTTTGTGTGTCCCATATCTGAGTGATCTGTGTCTATGGCAATTTTGAAAAGAATGTTCTGTGGCCAAGATCCAGAAAGTTTTGAAATGGCAGTTTTGAAACTGCAGCAGCCTCCGGTTGCCCTTAAGGGAGAAGCGGTGTGTAAGACACAGACAGGTACTGTTTTCTGGCACTCCTTTTCCAACCTCCTTTATTTGGTTTCATCAAATTTAATAAATCCAGTGTCAGTGAATGTGATAATCTGGTAAATACAGCTAATCAGATACTTAATGGGCAACTGAGTTGTGTTTAAATGCAGTTCTTTTCCCAAGACACAAACCATAGAAGCTTCTTTTAAAAGAACAAACTAACTGCTCCCGCAAAATGTAGCTGCAGTATATCCATCCCATCAGTAGCTTGTACCCCTCATAAGCTTCTCGGGAAGAAAACATTGGAACAATAACAGGAAGAAAACATTGGAACAATAACCTCTTAAAAGGAAAACAAAAATCTAGTTAGAGGTTAGAATATTTGCTCAGGTTTTAGAAAACTAAGGCTGAAGTCCCTTCTCTAATGGAAAGGTTTGAACCCTGCTTAACTATCTCCAGTGGGAATGCTTTAAGCCATGGAGTGGAAAAGTATTCTGTGATGAAGCGCTCTCAGTTTTGCTTGTGGAATTGTTCAATTACCCATGTAAATGATGGCACATTTAATGTAAAATATGAAATGCATTTGGCCAGTTGTGCCTATCCTGAATAAATGCTCTAACTCTTAGGTTATGTGGTTACATTTGCACTCTCTGGACCCAATTTTCAAACACTGACTATGAGATGGCTTAACGATCTCTTTCTTTGTTATTCTCGCTGACCTGGGAAGTAATTTTTCCACACAAGCAGTGTTAATTCTATGGAGAAAGACGTTAAAGCACCCTGTAAACCCGTAGAGTTTGCTTTTCATGTTCTATAACCTTCAGCAGGGATAGGAATTTAAAGCTGTGTTTTATTCCTTGGCCAGCTGCTCCACTAATATTGCTGCTGGGGTAGAGGAGACCCCTCCCTTCGCTCCCAGATAGGTGGGATTTAGAGTGGGGAATGGTCAGGTTTTTCTGAAGGACAGAAATAAGAATTATATGAAAAAAAGAACACTTCATAGGCCAAGAAAGCCTGGCAAGAAAGGGGATCACCTCTTATGCAGATCCTGGTAGGGCTTGGGTCTGTGCTCTTTGTTTAGCACTGCTGAGGTTTGGGCGGTTATGGGCAAGCCTAGAAGTAAATCTTTCCCTTTGTGCAGAAAGAGTCTCAGCCACTTGCCTAACCCCTTTAAGAAATATAGGTACCTCGGAGGGTAGGTGGAAGCCAAACAAGATTTCCGAGAATGAAACTTTCAGACTGATGTGTTCAAATTGCCTGAATGCCTTTATGCTAACTGTGGCTTTCTAAAATGAGGCAAATACATAAAAGCAGAGGAGTAAAACACTGTTTCTGCAGACATTTACTCCTTTACTACTGCCAGGAGCTTTTTACAGCTCAATAGGGATTTTTCCTGTTAGTTACTGGTTAAGCAGAAGAACAAGTGTAGTAGTTTGAAGCCTATAAATGCATGGCTATTTTTAAGCTGCTCCTGTTCTACAAGCAAAGTACTTCTATCTCCACAGATTTGATGTGCCATATTGTGTACAGCATTGAGTATTCAGAATGATTTGTCTGACAGTATTTCAGAAGAAAGTAATCAATCACCAGCTGAAACTGCAAATGGGTGCTTATTCAAGTTTAGTAACTTCAATCCCTCTCTTCAGATTCATATGTTATATTAGGCATAATAAACCCCCATCTTTTAAATGTGCAAAATGTCGTTACATTTTGGGCACCGTAGCAATATTACAAGGATGCCAAGAAAAACTATTTACAAGCATTCTTTTAATACTATTTAAAGAAGAAAATGTTTTGATTCTCTAATATCAAAATCTGGAAAAATATTTCATTTTAAATATTTAAAGGCAGCACTTGAAATCTAGAATCAAATTACTAAAAGTAAATTTATAAGGGATGCTTTCTTTAATGGTGTGTAATTAAGATAATACATATTTCCAAGCAAATGGAAAGGAAAATGAGTTTTGCTGAATTAGAACTTTTTGCAGTCGTTTTAGCCCACCTGTATGTTAGTATGATTGTAATTGCCTGGGATGTTATTCCCTTTAATATGGTCAAAATAGGTACAAAACTATATAGATGATTTTTTTTTTCCTGTTTTTAGCATCAGCTGCAAAGTAGGTGCATACATCTGTATTTTACTAAAAAGAATATAAGGACTGTGCTTGTTCAATCTGCTTCCCAAGCAAGCACCTCTCCTCTGCTATATAGATGCTTTTAAAATTGCCTTCTATTGCTTTTCCAACCAAAGATGTTTGGAAAAAAAAAAATTTAACTGCTTGAAACAGCAGGGTGATGAAATGGGGTGTGATTTGCCCTCCACCCCCATGCTGTAGTAAACCATAATGATATGGCTATATATTGTTTGGAGCCAACATCAACATTACAATAATACGTATGAAAAGTTGTCTGCAGTCTTTTGTGACACAATTTTTATTAGGACGGAAAAGAGAAATTTACTGCCGCCTTTTACAAAATCCTGTGTGATTGCAGTGTATCTATTCAGTGATGTACGTTATTTACAATCAAACTTTGGATGCTTTTGCAACAGTAGAATAATGTACATTTTGAAAACCACCAGAAGTAGTTTCAATTCCTTTTTATTTATTTTTACCTTGCTTTAATTAGAAAGTGTCAAAATGCATGAGAATAGAGAAAGCACTACTAGCCTTCCAACTTTTAAAATAGCATTGGGGTCAACTCATATGCCTAATGCTGTCCTCTCCTGAATGCAAGCATGTGGCAGTACCAAGGGCCTGGGTAACTCAAAAGAACAGAGAAACAGTGGATGAATTTGGGTGAAAATACAAACAAGATTTTTTTTTTTGTGACCAAGTCATAACACCACCTAAGGTCACCCAGAAAGCTCTAGGCCCACTAGGATGTTAGGTGGGAAAAGAACCTGTGCCCTGGCAGGACAGAGGCTAAAAGTCCTGAAATAGTCAATGGCCAAGGGAGGGTGCTTGCAGGGCTGGGGTGACCTTGACATTTCTATCACCTTGGTCTCAAGCTTCTCCTGTGTCACTAACTGATGCCAGACCCCAAAGTTATGCTGGTGGTGGAGACAGCAACATGTCATCTCCTGACTATTTGGAAACAATTGTGAGTTTTGCCTTCCTCCTCCTCCTCCTTTTCTCACACCACCCCTGCTGCTACGTATATTGCATCCACATTTTGTAAGAACTTAGATGCACCTTTTTTGAATGAAACTCCCTGAAGAATCTGTCTGTGCATGGTAACGATATAAAGGTGCAAATGTGATGTTGAAACGTATTTGCAGCAAGCGTGATTAGATTTTAGTGAGTTGACTTATTTGTCCCTGGCTTATTTCACTTTCTTATTGTCTAGTATTTCTTCCCTGCCTACAATATTTCCTTTGTTAATTGAATGCTTGCTTTTTAATAATAAACTGTGTGATACTGTCCTTGATAGTTGATTAGTTACCATGACCATGTTTTCCTTGGACTGTTAAATACAGAATGCCTGTTCTTTACCTATGTGAATGAGAGGAGGAAAAAATCTCCTGTGTTTCAGCACAAAGCTACCAGTGTGCGAAAGTAGGTGAGGAGTGCAGTGCTGGCGCTTTGGGCTGCTGCTTCTGTGGTCCGCTGGTCCACAATTGTGTGCTGTATGTAGTATCATCTCTACATGACTACAAGTAGCCAAAACTCCATGTAAATATACTGATCAAAAACAGGTGTGAGGGGAAATGGAGGACCACTCTGGCTTTTGCAGCAAGTATAATTTTGTGGTCCATTGTGAACTTCAACACAGGCTATACTTGATAACTATGGTATTTATAATGAAGGGCTAGGATGGCGGTTTCCGTGCTCTGGACTGTGAGGTTGTGGTACATGGCCTTCACAACTGTGTTAAACAAAATAACAGTTATGAATTCACAAGGACTGAGCTTAGTGTGATCATGTGGTTTCCCTGACTCGCTCGTGAGCCTGCTGGTCTATAGGAGATGATGAACAATTAGGCTAAATAAGGAAAATATGGTTAGTTTGTTGGTAGCTTCAAGAACATGAGACATGAGAATAATGATCCTGATGAATTTCAGTCCCATTGAAGTGAACAGGGAACTTGCTGCACCTTGTTTTTATAGAGCCTAAATGTCACTTTCTTTCCTTGCCTTCTCTTTCTTCCTGCCAAGATACGTAGGACCTATATTAGCAGTCAGGATGGGGAATATGGCTGAAGATTTCCACAAAAACATAATGAAATGTCTTTAGTTTGGCACAAAATATGCTTCTCTTTTTCCCCAGGCTGCTGCAAAGCTAAACATGTATGAAGACTTATCTTCACTTGTGTAAATATTAATTTTGGGAATTTCATTAACATAAGCATATGTTTTAACCTCTTTCGTTCCAGACAAGATTTTGTATATTGAAACAGAATCTCTATTTTATAACACATACGGTCCTCTAAACTGCCAGATAACTTCTGTGACAGAACAATCGGAGGTTACTACTGTTCCGTTAACAGGGAAGGAAAAATGAGGAGGGAGTCCTATTTTTCTGAGAGGTTTTTATTCTGTTGCAATGTGCTCTGAACACACTTCTCATGCCTGTCGAGCTTTTTTTTTTTTTTCCACTTCTGGGGAAAAAAACAGGATATGAAGTGTTTGTAATGGCACTGAAATGGCTTGTATTCATATTAAAAAAAAAAAAAAAAAATCCTGAAATTATAATGGTGTGATTCTTGCACCTAAGTTCTAAGATGACACTGACCCTAGAGGCTTTGCCAGGAACCAGGCATGGGACTTTGCTGATGTAGGTGCCTGTCCCTTAGCTGCTTAGTTCCTTTTAAAATCTTTGGAGAGAAAGAGAAAACTTCAGGGTGTGATTCTTCTGACCTGTTTCAGATGTTGTCTTCATGGAAAAAATGAATTATTAGCTAGAAATATTGCTTCCTATTGTCTTCAAAGGGAGATTATCTCAACTCTAGGCAGGTACGTTTAGTGACATAATTGTAGCCACCCAGGGTCTTTCACTGCCACTTTAACATGTCAGTAAAAAAAATTAAAAAAAGATTGAACCTCTGTGGCAAACTAACTCCACGTTAATTCATTACAGTGATAGTCAAAGCAACAGTATCATTGTGGTCTCTTAGATGCAAGTGGAGGTCAAAAATGCAGAAAGATTAAGACCAAAACCTTTGCTGACTTTAAGGTATTTCAGTGTCTAAAGATGTCATCAAATGCAGCTACAAATATTGAGGGACTACTGAAAGAAATGGGCTTTCTGTTTTCAAGTAATTTCTAAACATGCTACTCATGCATAACATTGGTAATGGGGACTATTGGTAATGTGAATCTAAGTTCCTTACACAGCCAATCAGGTTTAAAAAAAAGTTTGTTTTGGTATGTTAGCTGCTACCCCTGGACGTAGGGTGCTTACATAAGTAGTTTAATTAGAAGCTTCAGTCTTCTAATCGGCTGGAGTGTTTTTGTTGTTTCCCTTCCCCACTCTCCATAAAAATGTTAGAAGTGGTTAGAATGATCTGGGAAATTAAGTAGTTTGTTAAATCATGCTATGTATTGGGGTTTGGGTTTTTTTTTTCCTTCATTCTTTATCCTATACATATGCATGGGCTGTTACAGACTGGATTTTAATTTCTTTCTTTCTTTTTTTTTATGGGAATAACAGGAGATTTAACCCAAAGTTTTCCTCATCTACAAAACTCTGAAGAAATCATTAGTCAACAGTTCAAGACATTCTTGAAGCCCTTAAAAACAGAATTTCACTTAAATGTGTTTTGTTTGTTTTTCCTCTTCGGAAGTTTATTCAAGAACTTGCTTGAAATCCAAACTTTTTTGCAGAGGACATCTTTGTTGCAACATCTTTGTGAACATTATGACTTGAATTTCATCTGTGCTTTAGCTACTTTTCCTGAAATGTCATATATCATAGCTGAGTTGTGAACCTCCAGCCAGCTTCCTAAACCCGGTGCCAGTATTTTGGGTTCGTTCCTTCCCTGCCCCCAGTCAAACTTCAGTGTGCTGTTACAGCCATTGTGTACCAAAATATATGTCAGTCAGTGTCTGTCTTCCTAGAAGGGCTCCTCTCATTGCTAATTCACAAACCTGGTGGGCGACAGAGATTAAACCCTCACTGTAGTTCATAGTTTCCTGATCACCTCAGGGAAGTTTCAGTAGGAACTGTGCCAGGGGCTTTTAAATTTTGTGCCACGTATGCTACCTCTTTACAGAGGAATCCAGATATATTTCAGGCTTTGCAGCAAGATGTGATTAATTCCAACACTACAAGTTGGATGTGGGCAAACACTGTCACAGCATGTATGGATCTGCAGCATTTGGCAATAAATTATGCTCTGTAAAATAAATGCCCATTGTAAGCGTGTTCACTTAAGCAGTATCTGAAGACCAGCATTTCTGATTAATTTCTATTTGGTGCATAATGCAGGTGTTCAAGGAGCATATACCATTTTTCTATAAAGACTCAGTCAACTGGAGCCCCAAGTTTCTTCATTGTATGGCTCACATTATTTTTTTTTCCAACTGATGGAGTCCTTGAAGTCAGGTGTTAACATGCAAAATTGGCATCAGCCTGATGGGTTGTGTTAATTATTTGCACTGTATTGTCAGTATGCTGGAGTTTAGAAGACTTTACAGACATTGCAGTGGATTGTCCACTATAGGCATGAGAATTGTGCAGTTATTGTTACAAGTGAGGCTTTTAATTTATACCTGTGATGCCTGTGTTGTTAAGGTAAGAGCAAGCAGACAAAAGCAAAAAAAAGGCAAGGCCAGAGAATTCCCTGTGTGCTTCTGTTACTGGATCTGTCTGGGTCCTGCAGCTGAATAAATTCAATTTTATTCTAAACCCACTCAAGAGGAAGCAGTCCTGTTGCAAGGATACTCTATTTTCTCTTGCGTCAAGAGCTCTAATAATTTTGCAAGTGTAATTTTTTTTATGCTGCTGTTGAATTTGCATAGGTTATGCAACATGGTGGTTGTTGGTGTCAGAGAAGCACTGATGGTCAGTTAGGGAAATCAAGTAAAACTGGTGTGTGATTTTTTTTTTTTTTTTTTTCCTTACAGCTGGTATTGTAAAACAGATTAAGAAAGGGGCTGTGCTGTAAATATATACTGTATCATTCTCCTATAATGTAACGATGGGAAGTTGTATGCAAGCTTTTATAGCTATTTACTGCTCCTCTCTTTTCTGTTACACAGGAATACTTGTCATTTCACCTGATGCTTCTGAGAGTAGAGGTGTTAATGCTCCGTTGTAATGTCAGCCTAAGTGTCTGTGCTGATGACTGATTTAAATCTCTGACTCTGCTTGGTTTATTTCCGAATCCCTGAGCTGGTCTAGAGGAGCAGGGTGCTTTTGCAGCTTGTCACCTCGACGGAGTTGTGCTGGTCCTGTGGTGAGGCAGCTCTCTTCTCCCCGGATGCTTGGCTCCTCTGTATTCCTCTGGGAGTGGAAACAGGAATTTTATGAGCTCTGAGATGGTGGTTTTGATGCAAGTAAGTGCACAGGGTTTAAAAGAAAAAAATTATTATGGGTAGTTGCAATATGTCTTGCACTCAAAACTTCAGTTTCTGCCCCCATTAAAAAGAAAAAAGAATCATCTTCATATAGAACTGAAAATAATTACAAACAAATTGCTGTAACTTTATTTGTAAATCACATGTATTACCAAAAACCAGAATTTCATGCGACTTGGTAGGAAACCAAACTTGCCATGCTAATACTTCATTATTTACTTATATCATTCTTATATTTCAATATTCATTGGATTATAATGTTAATCTGATTTGTTTGGCCATTGGGTGACTTCACATTAAGTACCAAAATGTGGAAAAAATGTTAAACAATGTCCTCCGCCCTGAAGAGTAATGGAAGAAGGCTGCTGTATTTCTGAGTTCTTTACTTCTGGATTAAATCAATTATTTCAGCACTATAAAGAAAAAGCTTGTGTTTCGGACAATAATTACCAAGTAGACACTCTTTAACACCCAGAACCAACATCTGGATCATGTTGACTTTTTTCACCATAGCAAAAAGGGTGAATGAAATACAATTCCTGCTTTCTGATGTCATGAGGATTCCTTCATTCTCACAGCAGCTGGAGCTCCCAATCCCTAAGCATTTATGTATGTATTTCTTTAAGTGTTGCAGATGTTATGTGTTTTTTAAAAGGAATTGACACAGCTTACTATCAAGTGACTTCTGTGTCAAATGGAGTAGATAAATGATTTGGTCTTTATGTGCAGTCTTTGTTAGTTGTTATTTTGAGCAAAATATAAAACATTGATATCCTTGAAGGAAATATTAGTAGTATTAAAATAAAGTAATAACTGCTAGTTGCTTATGAATAGATCAAGTTGTTCCATTTTCATCTTCTGCACGTGCTCGTGGAGGTTTTTTTGTATTCGTAACTTTTTCTTGGATCTGTATGTATGTTTGGTTTTCGTAAGTATTTCTAACACTTTATTACTTCTAGAATAATACTCTTAATACAATATAATCTTCCGTGATAAACTGTAGCAGGCTGGCTCTGGGACAGAAAAAAGCTATGCTAAATTTTGGTCTGAATTTTAGGCCCCTTGTTAGGTTTTAAAAGAAAGAACCTGCATTAAAAATAGTTTGACTCTTTTATGTGTGGATTAGCCTGGGTTTAGCTGCTTTGAAATCTGGTAATCAGATAAAGTTCTGCACAAAGCAACTGCAGCTCTTTGCACTAGTGCTTACGGTATGGACCAGCTTGAGGTCAGTGATCAAGATGAAGGTACATTTCAAAGAATTTCCCTTGGGAATGTGTGCCGAGCACTGCTGATGGATCAAAAGTGCTGGTCTGTGTCAATGAAAAGGAGCAGAGAAGCACTTACTGTCATGGAGGTACAAACTGTGTTTGCAATAGCACTTGGCATCTTTCATAAAGTGCACGGCTATCAGGACAACGGAAAGCATGACAGCCTGTGTTACATACTTAATCCTCTGAGCAGAATTATTTAACCAGCTGTGGCACTTCTCTTTCATGTCTGGACAAGGAGGCCTAGGCACTGGTGTAGGTTTTCCGAGAGTGAAAGCAGTCCATTTTCCTTGACAGTGGAACTGATTCAGTTTTGCTGACGTGAACGTCTTCATCAACAGGGCTGTTCCTGGCTGCCCTGCTGTTGGGTGCAGGTAGGATTCTGATGCACACAGGCAGAGGGAGACAGGGGAGTCCTCTAATATAGCAAAAATAGGGTTTCTGCTGCCACTCTGGAGCAAGAGGGGAGATTTTTCTACTCGCTTCTTAAGTTTTCCCAAAACTGTAGGCATTCCTGTTGGCTGGACTCTTTATCCCAGTAGAGGTGAACATGAATACCATCACGCTTTCTTTGTGATAAAATCATACACGTTCCAGCCTAGGATCCATCGAGACTTGCAGACAGGCACACACAAGTCAAAGGCAATAAAGCTGTTTGAGTTTTTCCTTTTTTACATCAATTTGAGAGAGAGAATTGGCTTACCATTTCCTGTAGTTCAAAAGAAACTATGAGCTTGCTGGCATATGTATACATATATGCCTAGAGAATGCAGCAAGTCTTGTTCAGTGGAATTGATGCAGACCCGTAAAATGAAAGTCTTGGGTAGCTTTTGTTATTGCAGCTGCTAGTTGTAGAAGGAGAGAGTCTGAATGCGCTATCCGCACTGCCTCTATGAAATTTTGAGCGAGCATGACATGTCAGCAGAGTTCGTACACAGAACTCCTGGAACTGTTACGAAGTATGCGAAGAAGTAACTGCTGGGTTTTGGCAATTGCATAGGGGAGTTAGGAATTGTACAATATAGGACTGTATTCTGTCTTCCTACTTATTCCAAGAACAGTTCCTGCATGCTGTATAAAATGGTTGTTGGGGTTTTTCCCCCTCTAAAGACTGAAGTGATCATGTTTTCATGTTGGTGATCAACTTCTAGCATTCCTACAAATTCTTTTTTTCATAGCACTCTGAATTTCTCACCTTCACGGCATGTTCAGTTGTGGTATTATACCTTGAAGTTGTTCTGCCATGACAACTGTGTGTAGTGACTGCAGACTTGAGCGATCCAGAAATAGTCCAGTAATCAGTCTGTGGTTATATTGTTTTAAGAAGAAAGTACCAATACAGGATAAGCAGCAGCTGTGCATAATGATAAGTGTAACAAAATAGGGAATGTATTAAATTTAAGGTCACTGGACTGATTTTTAGGAGAAAATTGCTTTAATGTGTCTTACATGTGCAGTAGGCCCAGGATGACAGTCAAAAACTATGAACTGCCTGGAAAGCCTTATTGTATCAGTGAGCAGGAGGATGATTACAAGTAGCAATTTATATCTCGGGAATGTTAAAACTTGTGGTTATCTTGCAGTTTCTGTGACTGTATTAGAAAGGAGAATTCCTGCTGTATGGGGTATTTGTGTTTCCTTTTTTCCTGTGTTTGTTTCAATGGTGGTTCTTTTCTTATGACTAATACTGTGTACTAAGATTTACCTCAGTGAACATACAGTGACCTCTCAAAAACCACTTGGAAAGTTACACCAAGATTGGAGTGAATTCATCTGTAAAATTGAAAAAAATCTCTTTTTGCATCTGAAGCACTGATGAGAGCACTGAAAATTAACAATAAGAACATTAGTATAGTTATGATGTCTCAGTTAGATCAGTTACAGCTGAAATGTTTTCAGCTAACGTATGCAGCTGCAGCTGCTGCTCTTGTTGTCATGTTGATCTCCAGAACCAAATGGAGAGAGAGGAGACAGAAACAGTATGAAGGGCAAGAAGATGTTATGGGAGTTACTTCTTTTTTAAGTTAGGCTGATATTGGCACTGCCCTTAGGTGGGAAAAAGTGATGGCAAAAAAGGAGGCAGAAGAGATGGGATGTCAAAAAAGACAAATGTGGTCTGATGGCTGCTGCTCCCCAGGTAGATGCTCTGCTAGTACAACAAACTACTTGAGTTGTTAACAACAATTTCTTACAGTTTCTCTCCAGTCTTTTCATTAAAGACTGGAAACTCATTAATCTGGAAGGTAGCCAGTAGCTTTGCTTTAGCTCATACTCAGGTATGAAAGTGCCAGAGGTACTTGGCAAAGGGTCACAGAACAGAAATGATTTAGATTTTAAGTGCTGAAATGTTAATAGGGCCCAGGAAAAGTCTTCTCTTGTGAACATGGTATTCTGTAAGTATCCAGTTTGTACCTTCCTCAGAAACATCCCATTTTGGTCATTAGTAGATAAAATATGCCGACTACTAGCCTGATTCATGAAGGTAATGTGTGTCAAATATTGTCTGAATTTATACTGCCAGATACTTTCAGAATATGGTTAAGCAGGTAGAGAGGTTGAAATACTACTCAGTACTGGTTTAAAGTACAGGAAAAAAAACCTCCTATCCATTTTTTTTTTTTAAATTAGCCTTAAAACAAAACATGAAAGAATAGAAGAACTAAAAAGTTCACCTTCTGTTTTTGCTTGTCTTTGTCCTCTGTGACACTGGGACAAGTGAGTGAGTGAGCGCCAGCGACTTACATTCCCTTGCTGCCAGAGGTAAGAGTATTCCTAAAAGGGAAATGCTTGTATGCTTGCCCTTGTTTGCTGAGATATTTTCATATATACCATGGGATATGCCTGCTCCTAGTTTTGCTTCATGGTAATTTGAACATAAAATGTAAGAACTAGGTAATAGAATAGCAGTGGCTGTGGTTCCTTGGGTATCTGAGCTGGTTCCCTGTTACTTAAAGACTGTGATTTTGTGCCCTCTAACACCTTTCCTCATTTTCTTACGGTCCTGTCTTATAATGGCCCTGATGCTGATGGGGCCTATTGGACTGCCTTTGCATTAGCATTTTAGCTCAAGTCAGGGATGTGCTTCTGAAGCAAATCTCTGGATTGTCCCCGTTGGCTTTGGACTGTATTATGGAGGGGACTGTAAGCACACAAAATAGGTTCCCATCAGATTGAATTGAAGTGAGAAATGCCATCTAGAAGGGCACATTAATTTAATTTATGTCGAAATGTTAATGGCAAATTAGTTCTTGGGACCAGACTTGCACTAAAATAGATGTGGAGTAAAATGTTGACACACATATTGTATGGTTGTCAGGTTTTCAGTGCTAGCTGTTCTGAACTATACTGTTCGTTTGCAGTATTTGCTTATGTAACCTTGGTGAATTGAATTGGCTCATAAAATGCAACAAATTATAAACCTGGGTTACAGTTACTGGAAATGGCATCTTTTTTTCTACAAGGTTAGTGAGTTAAACCAACTCCTGGAGTTGAATTCGGTGAGTCCTACAGTCAGCACAGGTATGTTGTGGCAGCACTTATCTGGTAGTGGGAAAAGGAAGGGGAACTGTTAGGACAACTTCCCCTATACCTTGCCTTACTTTGGGGAAAACTGAAAGTGACTTCTGTTCTGTAATGTACAATAGGGTGTCTTCCCTTTTCCTTCCCTGCATTATGTGGAGATCTGTTAAATGCTTGTTGACCAGTGGCAGCATTTCTTTTTTTAAAAAAACTTTGTATTGAGCTTTTTCCAGTTGCCACAGATGGTGACTAACATACAGAACAAAGAGAGATTGTTCTCTTATTTAACATGATCGTGATGTAAAATATGTACTCATTTTGTAACTCAGAGAACCATACAGAGGTTCAGGATCTGAAACAGAGAGAGTCCCAGCAAAGTACTGTGCTTATTCAGGTACAGTGGTGAACACAGTGTCATTTACAGGAAAATATTACTGATTTTGAGACAGCTACTTACAAGGAATTATATTCCAGATCAATTTTTAAGTGGAAGAGAATATATCTTCTTTGGCGTAGATGCTTTTATGCTTCAGTAGACACCATCAGTCCATGATAAAGCTTCAGGGAATCTCCTGTGATTTAAGGTTTCCTGGAATGCAATTTGCCAAGATGTATGTTACCCTAAATTTTATAACTTTTTTTGGTAATTTGGATGGTGCAATGGTTAACTGAGATGCATAAACTGAGAGGAAAGAAGAAAAATTGCTGGGATTCTGCTGTTTCACTGGTGAAGAGAAAGGGTGGTGGTTGCCCATTATCCAACTGTTAGTACCATGAGCCATCTTTCTTTGACAGTTAAGAGCAAATGATAAGGAAATCTGAGGAAAAAGGAAACCTGAGTTGTTAAGGTGATGCAAGTAATTAATGTTCCGTAAGAGCTTTGCTTCAGTCAGTAGCTTTCAGCTTGTTGATTATCAGATTTGGAGATGTCCTCCAGTGAAAGTGCACTTTTCTCTGCATAAGTCTGCTGACAGTGAGTTTACAGAAGAGCAACATTTCCAAAGTGAAAGGCTGTGCTAAGCTTGTTATTCTCTCCCTAATAACATCGCTATGGGAAAGCATCAGGGCAGAGCACAGCGGTGGTTGTGGCATTTCTCTCTGAATGCTCTCCCAGATTTGGAAAACGTGTCTCGGGAACTACCTGAAGCAGAGGGAGTGTTTTTGTATTTAATCCATTTTCTTGCACAGATTTGTCCAACTGAGTCTAAAAAAAACCACTACACAAAAAAATCAAAAACAAACAAAAATAAGAAAAACATGTGAGTACATGAGTAGTTGCAGTGTTTGGTGCCATCAAGCTTAACTATACTGCATTGTATGAAGAGCCCCAATTTGGTTAATTCTGACTACTCTTACCCTGGTAGCCTCATCTGATGTCTCTCTTACAAAAGGTGGTGAATGGTTGTCCCACTCACTTTTTCACAGTACAGGGGATTTTATGAACCTCTCT
>VYZV01016885.1:81383-116765 GCA_013401275.1 Pandion haliaetus | reverse complement strand
GAATCCAAAGTGTGTCAAAGACATCAACTCTAAATTCTGGGAGTGCCTGATCACACATAGTGCTTTTCTCCTTTCGTCCTCCTTTTTTTTAAACTTCTTTTATAAAGTCTGATTGATGAAAAATACTAACAAAAGCATGAGTGAACAACTCTCTCAGGCATGATCCTGGATTAACTCTCAGGATCTGTTGCCTTTTCCACAACCTGCCCTGGTACAGCAAAGGTTGGCATCTACCTTCTTCTGCCTGAACATACTTCCTCCCTGATAAAATGCAATCTGTTTCCAGAGAGAAATGTTATTTCAAATTCAGTAAGTGTTGCTTAAAGCGAAGGTCACCATTATTTCTGGATGTGTTAATGCACTGTACTTACAATAGTTCTATATCAACATTATATTTCAGAAGATGAGGCCATTATACTTATTCCACCTAGGATTCTTAGCAGGCATTTGAAGCATGTTTTCATTAGCCTGTAGCAGCCCCTATATATTTTAACAAAATACTCAAAGGATTTCATCTTGGACTTTTCAAGGTAGCTTTATTTTATGATTTTACCTTTAGTCTATATACATTATTTGAAATTTAAAATTTTGAGCCTCATCAATATATTTGTTTCAGTAACTGAATGAAATTAAAGATGTTAAGTCCCAGCATATGCTGTTAGAAGAAAAATTGAAGGTCAGACAACGTTGGACAGCCAGAGCTACCAAATGATTAAAGAATGGTAGGTAACTTAGCTCCAGACTGTGGCATGTGACCACGTGCTACTGCTTGAACAACAGAAGTCTCTCTGAAATGCACAAAGGAAAATAACTCCTCATCACATATTATGGTTAGGGTAATGTAGGATATGTGTATATACTCACTTGCAGTTGACTGACAGTCACAATACACTATTCATCAGCTGGGAATTTTTGTAGTGATCTTAAAGCAGTGAAGCCATTTACAAGGTATTCCTTCCACTGAGCATGTTTTCATCAGAAGAGTAGATAACAGGAATCACTTGCAACAGAAATCAAGCTTAATATTTCAAAGCCCTTGAGACCCTGATTAGACCATTGCTCTCTCTGTACGTAAGCTCTTACTAAACCAAACTGATGGTGCTTTGTCCACATAAAAATAGCACTAAGGCTTCGTATCTGGAAAAAACAAGACTCTATGAGTTCCCTGATGTGCAAGCAATAAAAAAAAAAAATTCTTATTTAACTAACAAAACAATGAGATAGGGATGAAAAATGTGGATGTTAAAGCAGACTAAAAATTCATTGGCACAAAATTTTTACTCAGTTGTAAATTTTCGAATTAGACTGCACTTGCTGGGCAGATGACTAATGACACGCTTCTCACTCTGGACTCTTTAGGCCAAATGCTGCTCTCAGTTACCCAAATATAAATCTCAAGTAAATCTATTGATGTTACCATAGAGTTATGCCAGCTTCACTGAGAGCAGAATATGATGCCTTGTTTACAAAATTAAGCTCTGAAAGGTACATCTGTGTGTGCATTTTGATTTGCCAATAAAATAATTTTACGGATCTAAATTTATGCAAATACTTAGAATTTAAATCCAAAGGAGACCTTATAGTCTTGCATTCAGTAAAGATTATGCACCATTTTACAAGAAGGTACTCAAAAATACAATATGGAATACAATTAAAAGGAATAAATTCACAGAGGTTTCATATTTTACCAAGTCTTTGTGCCCTGTGTGCATTTAACTGACTGCTCCCCTGAGAGCAAAGACTATCTATGCCACAGTCATCATATCTGACTACCTTACAAATATCAGTAAATTTCTCATCACAACAGCTAAGGGAAGAAGAGAGACAGCATTACTGCTGTATCACTAATCAAGCACAGAGTCAGGAGAAATCATGAGACTGGCCAAAGGCCAGACTGGGAGTGTGAGACGTAGACAGGGAGAGAAATACCCTTCTCCTTCGCGAGCCCTTCAGTAGCGCATGAGCCCTTCTTAGGACATGTAACATCATGTAAGGACAGGGAGATTGGGAAAAGATGTCTATGCTAAACCCCAGATCAGCACACACAAAAGTTAACTCAGAGTAACTGTTGTCTTAAGCATGTAGGCATTCATTTACATCTTTAGGTACACCAGTATCTGAATGTATGCGGCTTCTTGTAGTTTATTTCAAGTCTCTTTTTATGGGTTTGTGTGGCACAGTTTTGGGTTTTTTTTGGTAGTGGGGGAGCGGGCTGCAGATGTGGCTCCTGTAAGAAGCTGCTGGAAGCTCCCCCGGCTCCAAAGAGTCGGACCTGCCTCTGCAGCCCAGACAGGGAGTGATGGTGGCAGCACCTCTGGGAGAACATATTTAAGAAGGGGAACCGGCAGTGTGGGGGTTGGGAAACGTGAGAGGAACCCCTCTGCAAATACCGAGGTCAGTGAAGAAGGAGGGGGAGGAGGGGCGCCTGAGGAGGCTGATGGCCCTGCAGCCCATGGTGAGAAGGCAGGCTGTCCCCCTGCAGCCCAGGGGGGTCCATGGTGGAGCAGAGGCTCCCAAAGATGGCCGTAACTCCATGGTAAAAACCGCGCTGGAGCGGTGTGTGACTGGAGAGCAGCCCACGGAAAGGACCCGCGCCAGGGAAGTTCGGGAAGAACTGAAGCCCGCGGAAAGGACCCGCACCAGGGGAGTTTGTGAGGAACTGCAGAACACGGAAAGGACCCACGTTGGAGAAGTTGGTGAAGGACTGTCTCCCGTGGGAGGGACCCCACAGTGGAGCAGGGGACGAGTGAGGAATCTTCCCCCTGAGGAAAGGAGCGGCAGACACAACGTGTGGAGAGCTGACCTCAACCCCCATACCCTGTTCCCCTGCGCCGCCGGGGGGAGGAGGGAGAGAGAACCGGGAATGGAGCTGAGCCGGGAAGGAGGGAGGGGTGGGGGGAGGTGTTCTGATGTTTGGTTTCCCTTCCTAATACCCTTGTGTTTTGTTTTTGATTTGATTTGTAGTAAATTAAATGGATTTTGTTTCTTCCCCAAGTTGAGCCTGTCTTTTGCCCGTGACCATAAGTGGGGAGTGATCCCTCCCAGTCCTTGTCTCGACCCACGAGCCTGCCTTTGGATTTTCTCCTCATCCCACCGTGGCCAGGGGCGGGGGTGGGGGGTGAGTGAGCGCCTTCGTGGTGCTTTGTTACCGGTTGGGCTGAAACAGAAACCACAACATCTCTGTAGGCAGAACAATTTATAAAGGATGGCTGCTTCTTTCCCCTGAATGGAAATACTCACTACTGCAGGTGAGGTGTTTGGGGATTGCATTCCAGAAAATAAAAATCACATCAGTCTTCCAATATGAGGATCACCTGCAGGCTTTCACACAATTTTTATGCTTAAAACAACCCTGTTTAAAAGAAACCTTAAGGGATGGCTGGAGATGAAGGAATTCATTTTGAAACTAGGCATTTAGAAAACAGTGGTGAAAGAAGAAACACTATTAATTTTTCTCAACGAAACAAGACACCAATTCCACAATGAATATATCTATAAATTATCATCTATTACCTTAAAAAAGAAAAGTATTTCTAGCCTGTCTTGGCAACTCTGTAGTAATTCTGCAGGTCATAGAACCACGTTCTTGCTAATGGCAGGAGCTAGCTAGCTGTCAAGAAGCAAGCTTTGCTAACATGTTGTTGGAATACTGAAGGTAACATAAATTACACGTATTTGCTGGTGCTGCCAACCCCCATGCTACTTAGCTCTGAAGACTCTCTGCTTGGATTAAATTAAACAATAGCGGTGTGAAGAGTCTGCTGGAGTCTGGCATAGTGGATGAGTCTACTGACTCCCACCCAGCTCTTACAGCTTCAATGATACTGGCCAGTGCAAGGAGCCAATTGCCAAAATCATTTTAAATCAGCCAGTAGAGAACCACTACTACATGAACTAGAGCAAACCTGAAATGAAGCACTACTAGCCAAATTGATTTTGAAAGGGCAGAGAATACAGTAACAGTTTAGGCAGACTGCAGACAGTGGCAAGACATAAATTCACCAGCAGCACCATGCAGACAGCGGCAACTGAAACAGCGGTACCCAGACCCTGGCTTGTGGGGACAGACAACTTCGTGCACAAAGCACCTTTCACTGCACTGTGGAAGGTACAACCATGCTCCCCTATCAGGTGAAAGCTGGGACCATAATTTGAAAAGCTACCAATTTTTCTGAGATATTTTATCATCCTGTCACGTCCCAGTTTCTCAGGACAATGACTCAGGTTTGCTGATTCCCAGATCAGGATTAAGGTGAAATGACACCAGGGATCCTTTAACTCACAAAAGTCAACTTTTACTCACTCACCACAAAAATTGGTATGCTCACAGAAAAAATTGGCATGAAACAATGTCAGTAAACTCTGTAACGTCCTACATCACCAAACATAGACTGCAGGCCTTGCTTATCTGGGGATCAGTTCAGGGCAGACAATGAGGAGAGCCCTCCCGTTGGGTCAGGAGGTTCAGAGCAGACCACCTTGCTTTCCGGACTCCTTCTCAGAGAGGAGCCCAGGGGTGGCTGGATCCACTCCTAGTCCCAGATTTGGCCAACGGTTTATGTCTAAAGGGATGAAGTGGAGGGATTATGGAAAAAAGAGAGGAAGAGAGAGAGAAGAGAAAGATTTCACCGGCCCTGGGTCCAGCGTTGGTCCAGTCAGCCGAGGGGTCCGGTTCCAGTGGGCTTGGGCACATGGGGCTTCAGTTTGTGTCCTTTTATCATCCTTGCCCCCTCCTTCGGGTGGGCACTCAGCTAATTAAGTGTCATGAGCGGTTTGTGAGCCTTTGGGCTTGGGGGCCGCTTGGGGAGTAACTTCCCCTTCCCAGCACGGTGAGCTGCCCTGCTCGGCCCATCCCAACAGCGTTGTCAGAGCAGGGAGCTGTGCACCCTCTGGCCCAGCCTCCCCCTCCAGTTGCTGACAGGTGCTGATCAGCTGCTTTTCACCTGGGCTTCCTTGCTAGGCAGAGCTCCTTGTTAAGCAGAACTTGCCCAACCCCAATGGCTGAGACATTGACTCTTTCAGTCTCTCACACATCCTTCCTTCAAAAACATTAAGGCAGCCTAAAAAAAAAAAAACCCACACACTTGAATGTAGCTGCTGGTGGTGTAGTCAATCACTATCTCCTCACACGTGGCTCCTAGCTAACTTTGGAGATTGACATTTGTGCACCTGAGGCATGTGTGAGCTGATACTGTGTACTGTTTCAGGTGGTTCCAGCTCCTCCTGGGTTTAATAACAAAAACATTTTCAAGCTGCACTGTCCCCAGAGCCCATCAATGTAGATTGCATAAGTAACTCTTTCATTTTATGCACCAAACATCCATATGACTAGGTATCTGCTACACTGTCCAATATTTTTTGTGTATTTGAAATATGAGCTTTCATAGGGAGATGCATAATATGATCTGAATTTTTCTAATATAGATGAACAGCAGTCAGACTGGAAGCTGCTCTTCATATACTAAATACAATCCTTCCACACCTCCTCGCAATGTTCTCCTGATTCCCACCCAGCATCTTTCCTCACAACACCATTTTGCACTGAATACAGCCAAGTGGAACACATGTAGGGAAAGCCAGTATTTCGTCTTTGCCTAAGAAAAGGTGAACCTATGAGCTATGGATATAAAGAAAAGAATGAACAGATGCCTACTTAAACTGGAAGACATACAGAAGGTATGATTTTACAGTTCACAGTTGTGCTCAGGGCAGTGGATCCCTGAACTCCTGATTTCTACAATGCAAATCATTCCCTCTATGTATCAGTGCAATGCTAACATGAACAACAAGCAATGCCTCTATAATGGTAAGCTGTCATCATTCCCAGGAAATTCTTCAGCAAGACTTTCTACATCAGGATTGGAAATGTAAAATCTCTAAGAACAACAACAACAAAAAAAAAACCCAACCCAGGGAACTATAGTTCTCCTTCAAAAGGGAGTAAAAACCCTTTCTAATTCTGAACATGACAGAATTTTTCATTTTCAAATTACTGTGCAAGAAGTAATTAAGTCAACTTTACAGAATGCTTTTGAAGAAAAATGATATAAATAAGTTCTCAATCCTGTTTCTCAGATGAGGAATCACACAGTGTATTCAGGCAAAAGGAGGTTTTCAGGCTCCAGTTCCATGCTTCTCCCTCAGCACTGTGCTGTCTTCACAGAGAATTGATCAGCTGAAAACAAATGGGATGCAATAGTCTTGATATTTATACAGTACAAAAGGTGGAAAACCCCAGTCCTCAGACTGAAACTTGCTTTGTGCAGACACCCCATAGCAGAAGATACTTTTACCACGTCACTGCACCATGAGACAATCAGACATGTGGTTGTGGCAAGTGGTTGATATGGATATCAGGCTCCCAGGTGCTTCACAGTATTTTTACAGACTTACATCACCAAGCTGTAGCATGGAAAGCTGGTTTCATTGAATTCTAGTGGCTGCACCTGCTCAGCCTCCCATGCTGTTGTATTAGGAGTCAGCTAGATGGTGCTCATGGGGTGGCAGCTGATGTGCAAAGTTAGCACTGGGATTTCACTCCAGGCCTCTTTCCCCGCCTCTGGCATCCCACACAATCTAAGGGAGTTGTCACAGATGAAAAGCCAGGGCTGGGAGCAAGGGGATAAAGGAGGTAGGTGAAAGGAAACTGCATCTCAGATGCTGTAGGAGCACAGATCCTTACACAACTGATCTGGCTTTCGAAGGCTGGGATGCAAGTGTGAAGCTGGGGCTGGTTTCATTGCATACCAGCCAGCTCATTCAGTCCTACCTGGCAGCCTGAAAAGAGCACAGTACTGACAACTTAGGAAGGAACCGTGTTGTCGGACAAACCTGACAATTTGGAAGTCATTTGTCCTCTGAGAAATAACAATCCTAGCTGTAGGATTCATCGTGATCCTATGGAGTGTGTCTTTATGGATGTTTGAAGGTAGAATTAATTAGTAGCTTTTAGCAGTCTGTGAAGTTGCCTAGTTTTATTGGATTAATTGAGTACTGCAGACGGTACCATGTAAAGACACACTGTGCTAGCTCCCAGTACGTATGAAAAACTCAAAGTGTTCAGGGGTGGTGGACAAAGATAGATTTTGGTGTGGACGTACTGTTCAGGGATCCATTGAGTGGCAGAATACTTATAAATTCTTAAATCTGAAGATCCCACTCGGTCCCTTGGGCTGAAGGTTTGTATGAAAATTTCATTTCAAAATGACAAGCCCATATATGCACAGGAATGGTTTTCTAAATAAAACCCCAGATCATTGTTTATTCATCTTATGTCTAAAATGCCCAGAGGCATAGCTCCATAAAAATTTTAAAATTTAAAAAAAAATTCCTTTTGAGTTGCAGGAAAACAAAACATCCTGAAAACAACAGTTTATATTATTTATTGTGATGTTTACTTAGCAAGAGAAGCTGATGAGTTAATTCTCAGTGGAAACGCTGAATTACTTTAGGACCAGAAGCCCAATTAATTAAGGATCATTTCCTATTGATTTCACTGTACTACAGACCAGACTCAGAGCACCTGCTATACTCCTATACAAGATATAAATAATAAACAGTAATATACTTAGACCAGTTACTGCTGTCCTGATGACCTATAATTCTCACTGAGGAAAGACTTCTAAGACTTTGATGTGAACACAATAAAAGCCAGAATGCTTCTTAAAAGAAAGAGAACAGGAAAAGCACAGAAGAGGCACTATGTACACTCCAGATCAAAGACAATAGCCAAATGAAGAGACAGGTTTATAAAGCAGACAAAAATGGAAAAAAATGCATTTGTATTGGAAAAAAAATCTGTAGGAAAATACCCAATTTCGAGCCTAAAGCTGGGAATATTTTACTTTATAGAGCACAAAACTTGAGTACATTCAGGATACACACTGTGGCTGGACTTCAAGCCCAGATTCACCTCACAACTTCATTGTGACAGAAATCAAGCCCTGGAAATCTCCTTACTTGACCACTTTGATCAGCATGCTGCATGGCCATGAAGCACCAAGGCACTGGGTTTTCTCTCTAGGCATGCTTATCCATCTTGGGTACCAGGTCCCACACTGCAGCATTCAGCCCTTCGCAGCTCCACCATCCATATATGCCTTTCCATATAGAGCAGCAAAGTAATCAGTTCAGTTGTCCAGGCTCTTATAAGATCGTAATGAGACTTGGGGTAAAGTTTTGGCTCAGTTTGCAGGGAAATTGCTCTGAAAGATTATTGCAGGAAGACGAATGTGTTGGGCTCAGTCTTGAAAATACAGCAACTATTACATTCATTGCCAGAATGCTCTATTAAGAAATTCAGAAAGTTCAGCATTCCTTTGGTACAACCATGTTTATTTATAAACAGCATACACAAAATCATGTTGTCTGAGAGACAAATACAGAGGCAAGTTGTCTGACTACAGTTTTCAGATCTGCTTCTATTGAGACGGGCACCTGGAGGTATGCTGCCTCTGCTTCCTCTTCCAGCTAAGCTCTCCCAGCCTTGTCTCAGTCTCTGCCTCACTTGACTTCCTGACTGCTTTCTGCCCCTGAAGCCCACACAGCAGTATAAAGACTGTGACCTAGCTTTTGTGTTTGTACTGAGTCACTAAAAAGACCACTGGGCCATAAAGATTCAATTTTTGCTAAAGGTTGCCAGGCTAACTACTAATTACTGTCTTGTACAGCAGCTTCTCCTTCAGCTCTCACTGTCTACACTGCCTTCATTTTCTTTTCACTTAGCCTAAGGAAATGACAGAAAGCACACCCATGAAGTTCAGGCATGTTCACAACTCACGGTGTCCGTCGCTATCACACAGAACAGCAAGAACATGGAAAATAAAATATTCATCTTCACTCAGGCTGTAAGATTGGGCAAGTGACTTAAGCTGAGTCCCTATAGAAGGCTGCCAGTTATGAAAAATAATGCATAAAGGTATCAACTTCAAAAAGATCCCTAAGTACCTTTATTATCTAAAGGAGAAGGTGAAATCCAATCCTGTTGTTATGGCAAGGAGAAAAGGAAGCTGGGAGCACTGTCTGGTATGTCTGTAGCCAACATGCACCCAGAGCAGGAGGTGGGCAGGATGGCTAAAATCAGTCCACTGACTCACCAGGAGAGCATCCTCCAGGGCCTGAGGTCAGGCCCTCAAGAAGCAGCAGATGCATTAGCAAAGCTCCGAGCTCTTCATGGCTGGGCAGCAGGTCTCCCGGGCAGGGCTGCAGGGAGCGAGGCTGGCAGCAACTGTCGTCTTTGAAAGCCTGTAGAAAGGTGGAAAAGAAGGGGAGAAAAAGGAAGCCCTTGGAGCCTTTAACTTCTGCCCATTAACCTCAGCCTCTTTGAGCTTAGACTCAGCAGGAGGACATGAGTAATCACAGAAAACGGCCTTTTCATTTCTTCTGCTGGTTACATTTCAGGTTTGCTTAGAGATCCACAAGGGTAGACTTGACTGGGTGAGGCTATTCTTTGGCCTCAGGAACAAAAGGACTCAAGGAAGTGATCAAACCCAGTAAAAAAAAAGCATTTTAAATGCTCACCGATTATTTAAAATCAGACATGATGTGAAAATAATTATTCGAGATCCGAGAGCATGTGTTTAAAGGTGAACATGACATAGAGGGAGCTCGTTTTTTCAGCCTGGAGAAGCAAAGGGTGGGGGTGATTTTAGGGGGTTGTAGATAAGAGCCAGACTTCTCAGTATCTCACTCTGAAAGGATGAGAGGTAAAGAATGTATTGCAGCAAGGGCAATTATAAGTGGTTGCAAAGAAAAAAAATTCTTCACCATGAAGCTGGTCCACCACTGGAGCCCTGAGAGGCTGGGCATGTCTGTCCTTGGAGGTTTTCAAAAAACTTAACTTTGATGTGGAGCTCGTAAGTCAAAGTAAAAACTCAAATTGAAGATGAGACAATTTATGGAGGGAGGCTGTAGACATGTGTCCTGTTTCTGCTGCCGCTGATGTATTTTTCCCCTATCCTTCCCTGCTGTTTTTCACCCCACTTCAGCGTGCCATGGATGCATCAGCACAATGGCAAACACAGCCCCTCCTCAAGCCAGCTACCTGAGTTAAATATTTTGCATGTTTTAGCCTATTTTGTGTTTCAGTGTATGCTGAAAGGGTAACACAAAGTTGGGCAACGTGCATTTCTAACACCCTGGTTAAGAGGATATTGTATGCTTGACCTCCAGGGCATAAACACCGGTCTAGGAACAACTAGATTCTGGGAGACAAACATTGCTGCAGTTTATATTTTGTTATTGTTCTTTCCAACTAGCAATAAATAAAAACCCCCAAAAGGCATCATTTTGGATACACACAGCAAGATCTCACTTCACTGAAAGCAAAACAGGAACCTTACCTGCTGACATGCAATTATTTAACTCCCTCCATACTCCCCATGCATTCGTTGCACAGAGGGAGCACAGCATCAATATGAAAATGCCCTGATAAGCAGGTTCTCATGTCTGCAACGGGGATCCAGAGATAAGTGTGGGTGCACAAGCAGGACAGGAGACCCATACAACTTGCACTAGCACGTTGAAGGCTGCACTGAGCACTGGCTGCCTGCAGCAGTGACCCACCTGCAGCGTGACCCTGGGCTAGGGCAGCTAGGTAAAAGACAGCACCATCCCTTCAATCCAGCTCATTCTTCAGTGTCTGCAAACAAAAACATCATGGGGATAAAGTCCAGGTCAGGAATGCAAGTAAAAGGGGGAGGAGGAAAAACAGAAAAAAGTCAGGTTCTGCACACTGTAAATTCATAGTCATAACTATTATTATTATTAGCTTATTGACAATGTTAATAAACAATGTAAAAAAATACATGATCAATATAGTCTATAAATTCAGTGCATAAACAGCAGTTACTCAAGGTTGCTTAATAATTCATTTTACTCAGTTTCAGAGTAACTTCTAACAGAAAAAAATAACAAAAGACCATGAAAAAACAAACCCCAGAACACCGTGTGTGTTGTGAACTCCTGTTCCTGTGGAGTCTTTAATGTTTTGGAACATGATATACAGCAGACACAGTATTTTATGAGGTTTTTCATACTTTTGTTTTATTTACCATGTGTTCCTGGCCAGCTGAATTTTTGTCAAAGCAAGCCTCAAGTTTTTGAGAGAGAAAAATCCTCATGGTAGCAAGAGGACAATGTGACTGCAGAGCAGGGCAGCTGGCATGTGCAGGATATACCGTAGCCAGGACACATCCAGTCTGCTGGGTAATCATGCCTGCTGAGACTGGGCACTGAAATGGGGACTTCACAGCCCGGGCATAGGAAACCCCTCTGCAAACTCCAGCTGCACTTAATCTACGGGCAAAACCGGGTACATTCACATGGGAGCCTGCTCACCTCAGACCTCACTTGTGATGCCACTGGCTGGACAAATGCTCTCAGCTTCAATATTTCTTTTTCTTTTCAAATTTGTGCCATTGTCCATGTGCTGGAAAATAAGGTAAGGACGCAATTAAGGAAAGTCTGATGTGTTTTTCCTAAACCTCACCCCAACCATACTTTTTTTTCCACGCAGCAAATCATGTTACAGTCCAAGTTGGACATTTTCCATGAAAAAAAGATGCAAATTTTCAATCACTTGAAAACTGTTTCAGTTTTTCCAACAGTATGTTCTGAGTGTAAAGTAGCTGTGCAGCATCACATAGTTTACGTGATGGTGTGTTACATCCAATGGTGCTCATTCAGAACAAGCATAGATTACAACACAAAGACGAGGCAAAATAAACAAGAAATGAAAAGGAAAAGAATAATAGTGAGAGACTTTTTTTTTTTTCTACCCCTCAGAGTTCAATTTAGGCACAGTGGTTATTGATTTAATTTCACAGAACAGGCCCACATTGATAGAAGATAGCACGGTATAATGCACAAAAATCAAGGGAAATAATGGAAAAAATATGAAAGTGGTTTTCTTTAACTAGTTTCATTTTGCTAGCACATTGTTGCCCACATTGATCCTTTTTATTTATTTACTACAAATAGTAAAGCAGATTTTTTAAGAGGGAGGAAAAGAAAAATTAATTTTGAAATTTTAATACTGTCGATGGTTGAAAAATTTCATGGGAAACTTTGCAAGAAAATTAACTTTCAAACTAACCCTTTCACTTAGAAGTGTTTGCTTTCCATGAAAGAGAGTTGATTTTTTTTAAAACTGGAAAATATAAAGGTGTGGAGATGAAAAAAGATTAAGCCAAAGCCAGAAAGGATTTTTTGAATTTAAGTTACTGCAACACCTTACAAAAGTTGTATTTCAAATAGCTCCTATTCCTTTTCCACCTACACCCCTCCAGTGAGCTTCCCAGTTGAACACTATATCCCATTGCACATGGGAGTCTGGCAGCTCCCCGGGGCTGCAAGAGCTCCAGTCAAACAGAATCACGCTGTCCCAAGTGAAAATAAAGAACCACACATCACAACTATAACTCTGTAAGGCACTGTGGAAAACTTTTGATTTAAATAACTAATTTTTCAGGCTCAAGTTTTGCTTCATTCTAGTTGGGTTTTTTTCCCCCTCAATAAAAGAGATCAATGGCAAAAAGAAGCATTTTCTCACCGTAACAGGCTTACTGAGCCTGAGTCAGCCCTGGTCCTTTTTTTTTCCTGTTACTACTACTTTAGTAGTGTGGAGCCCTGTACCGCAGGTGGGGAGATAGGATCTCTACCTGGAAAAGATGCACAAATTTACAAACTTAAAGCCTGCCACAGACCAGTCCCCCATTCAGTCTGTTACAGATCAGCAGTTTCCCAGTGTGTTCCTGTCCACTCAGCAGCAACTGCCGCAGTATCTGTTTCCAGGACGAAGATGAAACACTGAGGTAGGTGAAGCATTATGGCAGCAGGATTGCCTTCCTGGCACCTACATAGACAGCTGGCTTTGGCTTGGATCCTAAACATTTACATCCACATCAATTCCCAGGTTTTGAAAGACATGCTCTTTCAAGCATAGGTGCAAAAAAAGACGTTTTTAAAAAGCCCTGCCGTGCCTCACTGTAGAAAATCCTACAAGCTACCAAGTTTAATTTATGTTCCACGTTTTTCAATTTTTATTTAAATTGTCCATAAACCCTCCCCCTAGAAGAGGATGGACAAATGGTCCTATCACATTTTATACAAACCACTTCAAGCGTGATTTGGAAACTGTTGCAACTCTGACACTCACTGTAAAGACCACCACATTTTTGGAAGTTTTTCCATCCAAATTCAGTAGTACAGCACGAACTCGCCTCAATAATAACACAGAGCAGCTCCCCCAGGGTGCAGATAATATGCGTAATCACCACAGTCTCTGCCTATTCAAGTTAACACTTCTTAACAACAGATGTAATCTTCAGTGAAACCAAGCTTTTACAAATTGCCGTTAATATGAATCACGCTTAACTTGTCTAAGTATCTCTTCTAAAGAGCTCATGTTTTCCCTAGAGGTATTTAAACCAGGAATTCTTAACCACTAATTGAATATGAACTTGGATAACTGAGCAGGTCATCTTCGCTTCTGAAATGAAGGCTGAAGGACTTTGCTGTTCACTCTAAGTGAGGTGAACATGTCTGATGTTGTATAAAAACTTCATGACACAGTAAAGGTTTGAGGGGCACTGTTTCAACAGGTCTTAGGGGTGAGGAGTATCAGGTGATGTTTTCAGACCTCTCTCAACAGCTCAAGGTGGTATGCCACTGCCACAAAATGAGTCGGGTCATTGCATTCACTTTCGTTGCTCAGGCATGTGACAAATTAGGAAGGACTTCAGTTCAAGAACTTGTCTTCTTTTTTTTTTTTTTAGTGTGTTACGTATATGCTACATTCAAATATCATTAAGACAGTAAAACTATCTGACAAAAGAAAGGGACTTATAAATTGCCTGTTGCACAAGTTTTCAGAACAGAGAAAAGCAGGCTCATTGCTTTTAGGCCACCAGATCATTGTTGCATGTCAGCGCAGGTATTGAATTGGGTCTAATACTTTAGAAGTCCTCCAAAGCAACAGACCTCTACGTCTCCTAAGGGTTTTGCAGACAGTTCAAAACTGTGCTTTAGTATTTTTATACAATGGTAATGGTTCAAAAAGTCATTTTGCACTATTAATTGCATTTTATTTTGGTACAGTAAATTTAGAAATATATATGTTTAACTAGACATAATGCTGCCAGAAAACTACTTAATCAGCAGATGAATGTACATTGAAACAAAAGCTGTGAGTACCTTTATCCAGTTAGGTATGAATATTGCCATAATGGCTCTAATGGAGGGTGAGGAAATAGGACAGCAAGGAAGAGAAATCACACAAAGCATCACTAATCCCATAAATGCAGAAAAAGGAAAGATAACAAGCACAATATTAACTTAAAACTAGTTCCATTTTTTTACGTTAGGTGATAGTTTTGCTGTAAAATTAAGTTTCTCTTCTTTGAACTCAGGGAAAACTATGAATGCATCCTGGGGTGCACTGAGATTATGCTTCCAGCTGGAGGCAGACTTTCAGAACAGTACAGTTCAGCTTCCATCCACTTCAAACTAAAACCCACCCTGTTCCCCCCATCATCACCAGTTTTCCTCAATACAGAAACTTAATTTTTTTTTCAAATATATCAATACATTTCAGTTTTATCTTCCTATAACAGAGTATGTGAGATACAGAAGCATGGCAATTGTGGACTTTCTGGATATCTTTTTGGTTTTCCACCTGAAGGGCAAGATACTATAATCAAGAATGGTAGATACAGTATTTCCGCGTGTATTTAAGATAAGAGGTGGAAGACTGCACACAAGCTATAAATGTGAATGCTTCACAAACCCTTCCCAAAAGGTTCCTTCTGGCACCTGTGATGGAAAAGGGTAGGTTTGGCAGAAGAAGAATTATTGGGGTTCAAAAATACAGCAGAGAGAGAACAAGGCAAGCAGGGCTCATTATTTCAACCCCAGCACCACAACAGCAGCCAGAGCACAGACTCTTGCTAAGATAAGCTCTTGCAGATGAAAAAGGGGTTTCTCTTGCTAAGGGCTTGAATAGCCTGTGCCAGGTCACAGTGGCTTTCTGTGTTGTGCTCTGTTCAACCAACTTTATCAGAAGACAGGCAAAAAAGGATTCACCTTTAGAGAGGGGAAGTAAAAAGCAAAACAAAAGGCAACATAAAAGGAAATCCGTCCTCAAAAGGGCTATCGTTGCTTTTAAAGTTACTTTGTTCTCCTTTGGGCTTGTGTAAAACAAAACCTGAGAAATTCAAATACTTCCAGTATGCTTGCTTGAAGGGATGATGCTTTGGCAACAGAAGGTCTGTCCCAGTGCCCTGGCTGCTCAGGACTGCCCCTGGCTCAGGATCCCACTTTGCTGGCACCTTAAGCCTCCTGGCTCAGTCAGCAGTAGGAGCTGGGCAGCCCAGGGAGAAAATTGCTTTGGGAAACTGAAAAAAGTCTGAAGGAGGGGCCAAGTGAGTGCTGTGAGCTCTCAGAGCCCCCAGGGTCTTGGGTCTGGTGAGGGACTCCCCCAAGACCTAGACCCAGCCAGGCCACGAGGGACTGGCCAGACAACTGCAGGGAACCAGTCAGGCTTTCTGTCTGGCAGACAAGAGGCAAAATGAAAATACATTTCATAGAATCATAGAATACCAGGTTGGAAGAGACCTCAAGGATCATCTGGTCCAACCTTTCATTGCAAAAGTGTGGTCTAGACAAGATGGCCCAACACCTTGTCCAGCTGAATCTTTAAAAGTGTCCAATGCTGGGGAATCCACTGCATCCCTAGGGAGATTATGCCAATGGATGATTTTTCTCATTGTGAAAAGTTTTCCTTTTGTGTCCAATCAGAATCTCCCCAGGAGCAACTTGTACCCATTACCCTGAGTCTTTTCCATGTGACTGCTTGTAAAAAGGGAGTCTCCATCTTCTTTATAGGCACCCTTTAAATACTGGAGCACGGTGATACTGGAACATTTGGCTTTTATGAACTTTTCTATCAAACACTGACCTCTTCTCTGAGTAACTCGATGTGAAATACACAAACTTATGAATAGACATATGTGTAACGTACATACCCATCCCCAGAGGAAGACAGTCATGAAGGGCAACCCATATGTGCAGCAGCTTTGCAAATGTGTAGGAAAAGGAATTTGGGTGGGGGGGGGCGAAACCTGATTTCCTCAATTTTCTTACAGGAGTCACTTGCTTCTTTATCTCCCCAGTGGCTATTCAAAAGCTAGACTACATTTTTTTCCCCTGATGAACACAAAAGAGATTCCCATGATGCAACTTCCTCTCCTTACCTTTACAGGAGAGGGTTTTTTTTCATAGGTGTATCGCTCAACCAGGAGATGATGACACTATGGCAACATTTTTCTAATCCAAATATACCTGTAACCAAAAAAATACTTTGTGTTACTGATTTCCTCCTCACTCACAGCTAAAAACCATGAAGTTTCCAGAAACTGGGGCAGCGAGGGAAATCTGCCATATTTTTTGTATGAAGAAAATCCACCTTCAATGCACCTGTTACTAAAACAACAGAGCATAATCCTCCCACGTTTGGTAACTTTACGGTCACACAGAACTGTACAAGGTAGAAATTTTCAGTGAGTAAAACGTTTTCTGACTCTGCATAATCCACATTCATACACCTTCTTGAATGCTGTTTCCAGCCATTCTGTCTATTAACAAACTATTTACTACAGGCATGACTGTTAATCCTACATAATACTAAGGTTGCCCAACGCTTCCAATTTTGAACGTGTATTCAGCTACTAATGGCTTTGCCAAATTTTCATGTTCTATACCACGGTCTGCCTCAAGTTAATTAGCTCTGTAGAATGTAGAATATAAATATAACAACACGCACCCACAGAGCTTTGCCCAGATTAGAAGAAATTGTAAAAGATTAATTGAAAAAATTCCAGTTATCCATGTCATGCTCCGATGAGGGTATCTGAAATATGGCAAGAGGTAGTTTTTGTGTTAAAAATGTACTCATTGCCATTGTTGTGAAAATCTGTACCACATCAACCATCTTAATAGCTTCTGTACATTTTCCCTTACCCTCACTATCAACCTGCTTATTCTTAGGGAAAGCTACTTCCAGTTTAGCACCTCAAGTCCCAGAGACGGGATACTCAGCAGTAACAAAACAGAAGGGAAGGGGCTGATACTGGGGGCACAGGGAACAGTTTGGGAAGCTGAGCCTTACAGCTGACAACTGGGAAGAGAGAAAAACCAGGAGAGTGGAGTTCAGGTGTGACAAGTTTTTTATTGACCACCAAGAGACAGACTGGGAAAGAGATAGAAAACAGGAATAAGCAGGATAGCTGGGAGCAAATGAGTGGTAGATAAATGGAAATGAGGAAAGAGAGGGAGACCAGGAGAGAGGGCTCTGCTCAGTAGGACCAAGAACCAAGGCATGGGCACACTTGCAGTAAGTTTCACATGTGTCTCCCACAGCACAGAGATCCTCTACTGAGCGGTGTGCAAGCTGTGAACCGACAGAGAAAAACTAGAAAAAAAACCCAGGATTGACTTATGCATTGCAATTACACTACAGCTATTAATTGTACAGCCAAGGCAGCAAGGCCAGGAGGCTGGAGTCTGCCTGCAGTGCACACAGCTTCTTGGTGGCAGCTGCTTCCTGGCCCTGGTGTCTGAGCTGGGGGCGCAGAAGCTTGCTTCACCCATCCAGCTCTCCCCACATCTTCCCTCGCTGGCCAGACGCTTATGTTAGATGGATTCCTGTTGAAAGCACTTGCATCTTGGAAGCTTCTATGTTGCTCAGATGCTGGAGGTGGATTATAAAGAGGGAAGGACTGGTTAGAGTGTTTTGAGGTGTGGGAAGAAGGAAGTTGCTAAGAGAAGAGACTAATTTGAGCTCCTAAATGTCTCATTACTTGCTCATGCATATGCCTAGTCCAAGTTTGAGAAAGAAATCACTGCATATCCAGCCCTGACAGCAACTTAAAACCTGGATTCTACTTTATTTCTTTCCCTCTCAGTGAGGAGGCAGGAGATATACCAGATTTTCGGGTTGGGGCTCTATTACTTCAGCTGTGACTTGAGCTATGCACGCACGCATTGGGAAAGATGCTCCTGCATGTGCTCACATTTTCAGTTATGGATGCACAGGAATAAGCAGGTTCTTCTTATGTCCTTTATACTCTCAGGACAAATGAGCACAGCTAAAAACTGTCAGAGGCTTGAGTGCAATCATTTAGTACTTAGACAGCATATCTGAAAGAACAGGGTAAATACGGAAAAGAGAAAAGACGTAACTTGCTCCAAAGAAATAACATTCTTCATTTCCCTCCCGCCTCCCGCTCAGCCATCCGCTTCATGGAGCAAGTGAGTAAAAAATCATGATCCAGAGGGTAATGGCTGGCTAAGAGAGGCTCCTAGGTCCACTGCAGGTATGCTGTGGTTCAAACCATAGCTCTTGCTCAGCGCTGATGGCCGAAACCTCATCTTTGTAATCTATGTCCTGGCTGGGGAGCTCTCTGCTCTAATTACTCTGCATGTGTCTCTCCTCACAGCCTGGAACAGGCTTTCTAAAGGCTGAGACCACTGGAATGGGGAAGATTTATGGAGCCAGTCAACGCTGGTTATGTTCTGCAGAACCTTGAATAAGAACCAAAAGACTCTTCTGAATCTTAGGAGGGAAGTTTCCCTCTGCTTTGAGGATTACTTACTTCCTGGTGCACTGAAGTTGAAGGATTAAGTAACTTTTCCCAAATATAGAATGTATCACACCCAATCACACACACACACACACACACACACACTGCTGCCTTCTTAAGTGAAGCATCTGAGGAGGAAAATGAGATTACAAATTTAGGAGTATAATGAGATCAAGTTAATTCACACCATTTCCCCGCCTAGGCACAATCTATGTCATTAGAAAGGATTAATTTTTTTGTTGCAATTTTTAATCTCATTATACCTTTTGTCATAAGAATGATTTATCAGAATTTCAATACTTAATGCTATACATTTTGTGAAATAGTATATTGTGCTCTAACATAGTACCTTCACTTGACTTTTCCAGTATTGTATATTTTCATTAGCTGGTATCCATTCACTCATGCCATACCACTCAGCACAGCTATAAATAGAAAGAGCAGCCAACCAAATCACACAATATTGAAAAGGTCAAAGTAGTATACCACATTACTGTAATTTAGAGAATACTATTCACAAAGTATTAAAACTTTGATGCCTTATTTATGTGACGATGAAAGTAATGAAAATAAAAGGCATTGCAAAATGATCACATTATTACCAGAAATCATTGGGAGATTGAGGGATTGCAACCCCCTCAACATTATTAGCTTTATAGCCTAATATAAATTCAGGTTATTCTTTAGGTACTGTACCTCTTATGCTAAGCTTCTGTGTCTCCCACCAGAAAAACAATGGTCTGTTCACTACTTTTTTTGATGTTTTTTTTAAAATACAAATATTTAAGAAGCTCTTAAGGAATACTCATAAGCATTTTTTTAATCACAACTCTCTTTTAGCTAACTTGTAAAGAAATACAGACAGAGGGAAAAAAAAAAGTGAAAATCAAACTAAGGATTGTAATTACTGACTCCTCCCCCCCCCCAAAGAGAATAAGAAAATTATAGCCTTGCTCTCCAAGTCTATGGAAAGGACCTGTTTGAGGTTAGTGGCTGTGCCACCATCCCTGGTCACGCAAAAATACTTTTAGAGCAGCTGTGAGCACAGGCTGTTCTGCAACGCATCCACCACCTTACTGCCCCTACAGACGTCCATGTCTGCGTGGCAAAATGTATGTGTCCTGACAACTGCATGGTCAGCCACCTCTTTCCCCACAGCCTGGGATTCCTAGGAGATCAGGTACATACTGCAGAAACACCTGTAAATCAACAGTTACCTCCCCAGGCCCAGGCTCAGTCAGGTGTCTGATGGACTCCCTGCATCACTGATCCTGGTACCCAACGCTGTTTGATGCTGCAAAAGTCTCTGGCTAATGTGAAAGTCAGACTCTGTGCCGAGTCATCGCCAGGCATGCAATTTTACCCAAAGAACAGGAAGTACAGCTGTGCTCTTCAAGACTAGAAGAGCTGTCCTAGAGAAAGCAGTCGTGGCCCACATCGGATAATACTCAGAACTCTACAGTGGTTGTTTTTAAAATTGTCTGCAGAAAAAAAAGGCAGGAACAATGTATAAGGGGCAAAGAGAAAGGGTATCGGCTAGGCTTTTTGAGATAGCTGCAGGAGAACTGGGCTTAGCACACAGGCCATAGTGCACTCTCCAATACACTCGAGACCACCCTGAACACCTGGGAAAGTTCGGGTGTCCGCAATCCAGCAGGCTAGGGAAGATGTACTAGAAGCTGCCCTGCTTTCTCCCAGTATAGAAAATAGGCTAATCTGGGGCAGTTTGTATCTAGCCAATATATGTTTGATTAGATCCTGGCATTACAGAGTTCTGTAGGTTTGGGGAATCAATAATAATGACAGTCCAGGGGACTTAATTCATGGAATTGTAATTAACCTATCGGATAACTGAGAAGTAAGCTGAGATAATATTAAAACAACAGTAATCGGTGACCTAATTTCTATTTTATGAGTCTCATTGTCTTCCATGAGAAAATACCCATTTCCCAGTTAAGGGGGGATATGCCAGGGTAACTCTTTTTGAGGACTATTCATGATTTCCAGTTTGAAACACCACAGTTGCAATATGCATTGCAAGATTTCCTAACGCTGGGCTGGAGCTGGCATCTCTACCTCTCTCTCCCACTGAGTCCCTGTTAAGAGATCAGAGAGCTTGGAGTACAGCAAAGCTGCAGCATCTGCAGGTAGTACAGCTGAATAGCCACGTTCAACCTGCTGCAGCTAGTATAGGTGCTTATACAGCAAAAAGAGCCTGTAGCTTTTATTTTTCGTACATGAGACTTGAAGTTTGATTTTGGGCTTGGTTGGTGGTGTTTTTTCAGGGGCATGGGGGATGGTTTGGTTTTGGGCATTTGGGTTTTTGGTTTTTTTGGTGGGTTGTTTTTTCAGTTTGGTGCTGGTTTTGTTTTTTTAGAAAAGCACCTGTAAAAACCTTGTTTAAGGCCTTGTCTACATCAAAAGAATGTCCTAGTAGAAGTGATGAAGCCTCCTCCCCTGACAGTCACCTGTCCAATACAGATGCTATTATTCCAATAGCAAGGTTGTGCACACTGCTAACTGGTTTACTGAGGAAGTAATTGTGCTCTCTACCTGTGTTACACAATTTTCAGTCTAGCTAGAAACCTAAGGCTATACTCTTACAACTGACTAAATGTCTATAGGTAAGACGAGCAAGTAATTTGCCAGGAGGGAGACTAAAAAACAAAAAAACCCACAACCCAACACCAGGCTTTATCTTTGTCAGCAAAGGTTACCCAGGAGCGAGAAATGGAGAAGTGAAGTAGCGCTTCTCCTGGATGATCTGTGCCTCTTGCAGACTCCCACCCCGAGCTGGTGCCTTGGCACTGTGCTGGCGATGCTCCGAGCCCTCTGGCAGAGCAGGTGGCTGTGGGCGGCGTGCTCCACCGTCCTCCTACTCCCAACAGATTTGCTGGTGCTGGGGGCGTCGAAAGCGAGCTCCACCTGAACAAACCGACCCCCTTCGCTTTTGGGATGGTGGCTGGGGGGACGGAGAGAAAGCCTTATGGAATTTTTGATTTGAATTTTTGTAACATATGGAAATTGGTCTGCGAGAAAAGCGAGAAATATTTAGAAACAGTTGGAAAGGCTGTCATTGAAATTTATCCTGGCTATGTCTAAACATGGAAAAGGACAACAGAAACCAATGTTAACTTAAGAAAAATGTAAAGAGAACTGACTATGCAACAAGCAGAAGGCTTATTTCTTTTTAAGTATAAACAATCTGGTGAGGAGGAAGAAAGGCAGAACTATAAAAATAAGCCAAGGCAAGTAAAAAATAATGAGGGTAAAAAAATAATAATACTCTGCATCAGTTTGCAGAGATTTTTTCTTGTACAGCAGTCTCCAAATATAACTTTCTTAAGGGAGAAACCAGACAAAATATTTCTGTTCCAAAATATCACAGTGGAGAACGGTATAAAAGGGAGGTGTACTGGGGGAAGGGGATAACCTTTAACTATGGACAAGCTTTTTAGACACCTGCCTTGGGACACTAATCTTTCTAGACTCCTTACGCAGTCAACAGAAAGAGACACCAGCCTCTGCAGGGTGATTCGATACCCCTAAATGCAGGTGGCACAGACGCCTTATTTACAGTAAGGATAAAGGCTGTAACAAATCAGAAAACATGGGTCATTTTCTTCAAGCTTTGACTGTTTGGAGGTCTGGGCTGAGTTACAGATGGAACAAACATCGCTGCCTTCAGGGCAAGTTACGGAAATGGTTGTGAGGACACAGCACCCTTGTTTGACCCTTCTCCCTTTTTTCTGTTCATTAAGCGCAGCATTGTGCCTTAAAAGCCTGCCTTCCCACTCATTCTCTTTGTGATTTTTTTCCTCCCCTCAGCTCTGGAATGTTTCTTTTCACTCCAGTGCCACAGGCAGTCACAGGCAAAGGGATCTCCCAGGCTGTAGGCTTGCAGAAGGGCAGAGCACCCACTGCTTAGTTCACAGATTTCCTTCCCCACCGCTGTTTTCTGCTGGTGGAGAGGTCCCAGCCACAGGGAGCATCCCTTGATCAAGAACAATAACTCATTTACACTTGCAACTCAAGTGTCCTTTGCGCAGCAAGTCTCTAGTACCAAGGTAGAAATTTTGTTCCCAGGGAACTTGTAAAAAGGCCATATTACAAAGACAGTGGAAAAATTAGTGTGGAGGCAACCTAACAAAATATTTGAAATACCAAGATTAGCAATGACTATAATAAAGAGTAAGGACAGAAATGGACAATGTAATTGCTTCTAATTTGAACACCATAGAATTTACCTGCTTTTCAAAGATGCCAAATAGGCAAGATTATCTAGATTTTGAAATCAGTTTATCTGTGAACAACTGGCTGAGTGGATTGACAGAAAAAGTAATATAAGATGTTGAATGTCTAGCATACCTACTACAGAAACACAATGACAAGGAATGCTGTTATTACTGTATAAAGTTGCTGAATCTAGCAGTATAAATTCAATGCAAAGCCTGAGTTACCTTTCTGCAATTGTACTTTGGAGAGGCAGAACAACCTAAATTGCCCTATATTTCCTTTAAAAAGAAGTTCCATTTTAAAAGTATTTATGTATATAAATTCCAGAAAAATCATAGGATTCTTCTGTTTTCCTTTCTCCTACACTATACCTGAGAACACCAATTTCTCCTCCCTTTGTTTCACTTTTCCTTTTAGGACTCTGACAGAGCTGCAGTTTGGCTTAGGAGGCCAACTCATTGCATTTACTCACTCTGAGTCTATCACTAACAACTTTTCCTTTACCTAACTTACACCTGTGAATTTCAGCTGCTAACTTATTTTCAGATCCAAACTTTCAAATTCACTGGTTACTCCTAATCCTTTCTGACAGAAGACAGGAACCACATCAAATGCTGTATTTTGCCACCTGCTGCAATACAGGATTTCTGTAAATGATTGCAAGCAGTGTGCAAATGACAGTTTGGTTTTGGTAAAAATTTATCAATAAAACTTCAGTATTGCTTACAAATTTCTGCAAAAATAAATTGAAGAATTTGAATTAATAACATATTGACTTGCTGGTAATATTTGGCAGGTTTTAGGGATTTGTGAAAAAATAGGAAAAGCAGAAATATTCCTTGAATAATGCATATTTTATAGTGCATTACATCAATTTCTCAAATCTCTCTGACTCATAATAAAGCAAGCACACCCAGTGTTGAAGAAATGTGGTATTTTGTGGGCTTCATTGCACACGTGAAATACCATCCTGAGTTACGCTACTCCATGACATGCAGGCAAAATGTACCTGACATAGCAGGAAGACACCAGATTTGGATGGATAACACAGCACATTTGCATAGCGGAGTATGGACTTGAGCAAAACTATGCCAGGCTAGAGCTGAGAAAGGACAAAAAGGAAAATATACAGAACAGAGTTAAAATACAAGTGAAACTCTTCATTGCTGAGGCAAATGCAGCCAATGATCACTACTATAATTTTTCAATTTGTTCAAACAGGAAATATTTAAATAATCTCATGGTATTTCCCCATCACTCCTTTTCTTCTCTTGCTAGCTTTCTTGCACCATACCTTTTGTTTCTTAAGGTCAGTTGTGAGATGTCTTCCTACATGCATGAATAAGGCCACAGTGAATACTGCGCACTAGATGATGGAACAATCATCTGTTTCCTATAAACGTCTCGACCAGCTGCCACCAGGAAGGCCAGGGAGAGAGCTCTTACACTTTGCAAGTAAGGGTTCCTGGTGAGGGGACATATTTTTCTGTTTCTTTAGGTTAAATGTACTTGTTATTTACAGGAAATCTATCTGCTGCAACATCCTACATGCCCAATAGGACCATACAGTTAAAACACATTAAAAACACATTAATGTTTTTCCATACTGTGATGTGTTAATAGTGCAAAAAGCTATTAGGACTGGGCTGTCAGGCATACACAATAGATGAATTGCTGGGTCAGCATGAATGTACACTGCACCATAATTCATAAAAGAATACCATTAACATATAGAAATACAAGGAGACATAAAAAAAAAAAGATCAACATTTAACCCTAGTTTCTAGCCCTTCCCATAGTTTTTGCCCTTTCAGCAACTAAATTCTTTGGGGCTAGCAACAGCAAGCTAAGCTAAAGAAAACACCTGTGAATTAATGGTCCTTTTTTTCAAGGGCCTGAAAGGGAAGCAGAACCATTTACAGGAGCAGACATATTCAATACACAAGCAAAACCTGGTTTTGCCTGTAAAAATCAGGTAGTTGCCAAAGTTAGGTGTGTTCTCATTAGCACGATCATCTATTTGAGCACATATGTAGAAGGTTATAGTGGATGACTGATAGGCACTTTGAGGGAAATATATAATTATTTGAATTTTTTTATATTCAGAAGCAAAAAGAATAAAAATGTTTAAAAAATTCTGGACTTACCTGCCCCACTCAAACAAATCTTCCATACGGTGAGATTTTTTGTTATTTGGCCTTTCTCTGGTAAGATTGATGTTTAGGGAAGGAGAATGACACTGTCCATGTAGAAGAATGAAAAATAAAAAGCACTGTTAGGAGCTTGGCAACAATATGTGCAGACATATTTCCTTTTAATGGCATATACATATCAACTCTACTAGTCATACACACATACCTTAGACATGACTATATTTTCCTCTTGACTTTGCTATTAAAGTGTTTCTTACCACATTTATATGTTCCTTCAAAAATATACATAGGGAAGTGAAAGGTCTTTTAGATCGGATGAGAGGTTCCTTTGCAAGTTATCTTTGTCCACTTGTCTAAAAGCCATATGAAAACTGACTCAGTACATGCTTGAATCTCTTTTATACTTGTTTTGCCAAATCCCTGTTACTTCATGTTTAACTGCACATCTTCTAGCTGTTGTCATTTATACACCCTCCACATAGCAGGCAGAATGCTGCAGGACATATCGTGCTTGCTGACATACTGTTCATGAAGGAAATCCTTACAATCAGCTGGGCAACTTATGAAGCTACATTTGACCACAGGGCATAGAATGAGGGAACTGTCCTTATGACAACGAAAATCAAAACATTTCCTCCATACAGTTCCATGGACAAAGAGGGGGAGGAGGAAAGAAGCACAAAACCCCACATTTCTGTCAGAACATAATGAAAAGAAAAATAAATCCTTTCTAAAGGCCTGAGGTCAAAAAGCACTAAGCTCCAAAATCCCAGAGGCCAATGGAAGCTGAAAGCATTTGGCATCCATATGGACTGGTCCTATTACTTCAATACACTATTCAAATCAGCATTGCTCTCTTACCAGTTTCAGAATATATTTTCTAGCACCCAGAAGAAATCGGTGCAAACTGCAACAATAGTATTTTGGGGATGGCAGTAGTAACCATTACTAACTGCTAAACGCAAATCAGAGACAATCTTCAGAGTCTATTTAGCACACCGTTCCTACATGCAGCTCGATAAAGGTGGAAAATTATTCAGTCTGTTGCAACATACTCCACAAAGTCTACAGAAGTGAACTGAAGACAGAAACAGGTAAACAGATGATTTGGGAAACACTTGAATTTAGACATATGATATTGAGGTAAGAGTTCAGACCTTCTCCCTGTTCAGTTTTCTGAGGTCAGGCTCTGGCACTGCTGAACTACCAGGCCTTGTCTTCTGCTGTGAGAGGGGAACATCACTGAAGTCAACAGACATATCATCTGCAAAGAAAAAGTCAGAGTTACAAATTCACACCAAGACCCACAGTCCAAAATGTTTTGTGTATTTCAAAGTGGGCCCATATACAGTGATTTTTAATGGGGCTAGAACACCTGCTCCCTTGGCAGAAAACACTAAAAATACATGCTACAAAACTAGTAGTGGTTCACAAATAACTTAGTAACACTTAATTGTACTATCTATGTAGAAGAAAATAACATCTCTGTGATATGTAAAGTATTTAAGCACTTATTAAAGAACTCATCCTTTCAGAAAACACAACCGATCTCTTAGCACAGGCTTATTTTATGGCTTCATCCAGCAGTCACAATTCAGGGCATACCAAATCACCTCTTTGCAAAACACTCTACTAGGTGCCTTCCCTCTAAGCTTTGTGGAAATGTGCCCAGGACTATCCATTCACAATTTAAAAGGCTTTTCTTAGGCACTGCCTTACTCTTCAACATGTAGGATTTATGTATCCATTCATAACAATATCCTATTGTCTTATGTAATATGTCCACTCTGAAGACCACTTCTGGAAGTTCCCAATTTGTCAAATCATCAACAAGCTTTATATGAGGTTCCCAAAGAGACCAGTAATGAATCTAGGAACAAGAGTGTACATTTAATATTTCTGACTGTATGACAATGTTTTACCAGCTCATCCTCAAAAACCTACAACAAAAGTCTGAAGACTGAAGTCAGGAAGATGCTAATGTATTTGGGCAACAGAAATACTAATTTGGTATCTTTGGAGGGGGGAAAAGAGCCTTGCACATTACAGGTGGTGTCACTGTATGCAATCACAGGGAATTAATAGTGGTAGAAAAGGAAGAGGTGATTATTTTTAAATGGTCTTTCCATCTAGGCTAGAGGAAAAAGGTTTAAAGTAGCCAGCACAGCCATAAGATCAGGGAGGATGTATCTCTATGAACTCCCCAACCTGTGCTGTTCTGGGCATGCTGTGGTCACAGCAAGAGACTCTGAAACATAGCGAAGGGGATTCATTATTGTTGCATACAGCCATAACAACACAAAAGTGTTAAATCTCGGTGTGAACCTTTCCTACCCATTGCTGGGAACATGTTTGTATGCATAGATCTTCTCTAATCTTTTAATGTTTTAATAAAGCTGAATCTTCAGCAAAATAGCAAAAGAAGACATTCACTTTTCTGAGTGCAGGACAATTAATAAAATCAAGGAGATAGACCACTGCATTGGTGCCTACCACGGCAGTTAGTTAACAAATAAATAAAAGATGTTGTGCTTCTCCAGGGCAACAGAGAAGCATCTCTGCTAATCTTCACAGAGCAATTGCAACTGGCAGGAAAGCAGCCTGTGCTGAAGAAGCATCACCTATTGACTGAGCCATTTCAGGTTTGGGCAGACAATTGGACAGTGGCAAGAAGGTATGACAAAAATCCAAGATGCTCCCATATCTAGCATTACTACTACTATTCATGTTATGTTTTAGCGCTTTCCCTGTTTGTACACTTTCTGTGCTTTTAACTGGCTCCTTCAACTGAGCTACAACACTGCTGAAAAGTTGCCCTGATGTCCTAGCCCCAACCTGCACCTGCCATGGGAGCTCTAACTCAGTCGTCTTTTACTGCTGACTACAGAATTCTCCCAGCACTGACACTCCTCGCGGATGTCTTGTTTAAGTTGAATATTTCTTAGCACCTGCCAGCATTTTCCCCTAGCTAAATTCCTACTAAATACACTTTACTTCTCTAAGCCTCATCAGCTATTGCTCTAAATACACCCCTTCAAAAGAAAAAAAAAAACTCCACCTGCCTTTTATATGTGTATCAATAAAAGGATTAGAAATCAGCATTCCTAGACTGTTGAACAAACTTTCTGCCTCAGTTTATTCAACCGTAAAATGGCTATAATATTTACTACAATATCTCAAAGAATAGTTAAGAAGCTTAATGTTATTAATTCAGTACTACTGATTCTGACTTGCTACAGGGAATATATAAACATTCCCATGCAAAGTCGATATGTATTTCTAAGATTTATAGTTTATGGTTTACAGTCATTAGAATAACATTATTTGCAAGGTTAATACCCCAGTCCTATGGAGCAGAAAGTAGTATCCGCATTGTAGTCAAGATTATGTTTTTATTTGCTAGTTATTCCTTATAAGTAATTCTGTAGCATTTCTTTTCTCCTATAGGGCACTATTACTAATAAATACTTACTGCCAGTAAACTTACATAAATTTATTTAGAAATACATTGTTTTAAAGAAATTCCCTGGAATAAAATTAATCCTTTTTTTTTAATACATAGGGCAGAATCTTTTTCATATAAGTGCTTTAGCAAGGTTTTTCCCTTAGGTCTGGATATTATGGAAATACTTTCAAGAGAAAGTAAAAAAAAACCCAAACCAACCAAAGGTAAGAATCACTAACCCCTATAGGTACACAGAATGTCATTGTCACATAAAGCCAAGAAATGTTATTTCTAAAATTATAGTCCTGAAGTTGTTCTTTCAAAAAAAATTACTTTCAAAAAAAATTATAAGTAACTTCCAAGCCTGATTCAGCAGGCTATATTTACTGTAACATTAACAAGTGAGGTTATCTGCCATCTCTCTAAAGGAAAGAGGGCTACATTTAGCTGCACTTTAAGTCTTCTGTAAGAATTATTCTGCTCTGTACATGGGATGCCTGTCAGCCATTTCCAGGACTAAAGTATGGTACGACCTGTTTTTTCAGCATATGCCACAGAATTTTGAGATTCCTAAATGCTTCACTCTTTTGAGAGTTTTGTTGTTTTCTGTTAGTTACAACTTCATTGTATCCACCTGCCAGCAGAGGGAGAAAACACAATATGAAGTACAGAAATATAATACAACACACCATCACTCATCCGCACTACTGAAATAAATATGATGTGGTTTCAACCATTTCTTTTCTAGGACAGGGTACACTCATTGTCAGTTCCCCAGTCTACAAGTAATCTGATTAATTGTCGGGGTCCTCCCACCCCTGCCGTCTTTTTCCCCTCTCTCCCCGTTTGCCTTTCATTCCATGCAGGCTGAATCTTTATGAGCTGTATAAATAGTGGAAGAATTATGCAGAAGGCTTTATTATGAAACTAGAAATCATTTCATTGACATTAATGGGAAAGTCTGTCTTTTGGAGAGCTCCACATTTCTAGATGCCATTTCCTGTTCTCAAGGTCCCCTAATGCAATGAACCAGGGCAAGATGGGAATTGCTTCACCTCTCTTATGCTTCAGAGACATCTATAAGAGATGGGCTGCCGAAGGGCTACATTTTTTTAAAATATTAGCAGTTAGCCTTCTATATAGACTGGCTTCTGTTTTATTTAACAATTTGCTAAGCTTATTGGCACACATGCAATTATTTTAACCAGAGATGAACACATTTCCCCCAAAAGCTGCCCTCTCCACATCTGCGCAAGCACACACATACACACTAAGCCATATAATATACTATTTAAATAAAGTGTTTTCTCATTCCTTCCTTAGGCATAAAGCCTGTCAGTTGTAACAGAGACAAAGGGCAGACAGCTCTTGCTGCTGCCTCATTGCCTCCTAGCTTCTGGCACTGGGAGGCTTGGCTGGCTAGGTCAGGTGTTTGGTCCTCTCTACGTGAATCCTCACACTCCGGGTGAGGACAAAATTGTGACTGACAAGTTAAACTCTCTCTGCTCAGGATCCCCATCCCCATCGACTGCCTGGAGCACAGTATCATGCACCACCTGCTTTAAATAAGGGGCTGGGGATGCATCGGTACAGCCAAAGGGTAGAGCTCCCCAGGCATAAATTACTTTCCTATTGCTCATATTCCTAAAGCGGTCTGCCCTTTAGGTCGCTCTGCTCTTTCCAGCTGTAGCGTGTTACACACACAGATGATCTTGGACCTAATAGCAAATGATGGCAGTGCTAAATCATCTGACACTTCTAGCTGTCCACAGGTGCCCATGAATCTTCTGGTGTTTGGAGAATTTCTGTTCCAAGGCTGAATTAAACCAAGCTACGGAGGGGTGAATGACAACCAAAAAACATTAGACGCTCGCTGGATCAAAACACCCCCATTGAGAAGACACTCACCAGAAATGGCATAAATCCTGAGTGAGGTCCTTGCTCTGCCAGTGGTCAGAGGTTTGGCTGAGTCTCCTGTGCAACAGACCTCAGTTCCTGCTGCTTCAGGATTGGCTCCTCTGAAACAGAAATTGGGACAAACCCCTCTCTTCCCACTTATGCCTCCCTAGGTTAGAAGGGGCATCAGAAACTTAAAGGAGAGCAGTTTCAGAAGGCAGAGAAGGTCTTGAATAGGGCTGCAAAGAGGGAACAAGAGGCAGAAGTTCAAATAATAGCATAGCGCAGGGGAGAAAAGCTCTACAGTTATATGCAGAGAAGCAGAGTCATCCAAGAGTTAATATTTGTATCACGTGAGGGTTATTAAGATAAATAAAGTCTACTGCCATCAAAGGCCATTGCAACCGTGCAGGCACTACTTTCACAGGGGGACTCTGGCAGAGGAAAAGGTTACCCATAACACCAGAGGAGGGCTGTTAACTGAGGCACAGCAACAACCCAAACTTTCAGTCAACGGAAAAATGGGCCATAATGGATTCAGGATGGAACAAGAGGCTTGCTGACAAGTCCATAGAGGAGCGATGCCAACTGGTCCCCATCCTGTTAAATGACAAGTGGACATGAAAGATGTCCTCAGGTGTCTGTCCCCTGTAGCCTCACAGCACTGAACACCACAAGGCATGGGGCTGTTCTGCACCTCCATTCACAAAGTACTATGGCTATGCTGAGTGGTGAACAGACAACTAAAGCACAATCTTCTTCTGAGCAAGATCTGGTTTGGGTCTGATTTGCTTGCTGTAGGACACTTGCAGAGCTAGGTGCCTCCCCTGCACAGAGCTTCCCTGCATAAAGCCTTCCAAGGCAGGACTTAGTCAAAATGTCTTCACCCTTGTGGTATATGGTAACTCACTTGGGATCGACCTCAGCAGTATACTTAGGCCGACATTTAGACTAGTACAAGTCTGAGCTTTGCCTCTTGCTGTGCCTCTGAGCTTATGCAAGCCTATACAGAAGCAGAGGGTGGTACATGAACAGTGCAGAGGACCAATAAAAGTTCAATCAGCGCATATGTGTATTGCCCCTTTGGAAAAAGCAGTGGAAGCAAAACTACCACCTGTCTTTGGAGCAAGGATGCAGGAGTTTCACTGTTTTAAAACTACACTAATCCAACAATTGCAACTTGATGCACAGCAGTGGGCGATAAACTTCAAGGACCAGGCTGGTGCTGTTAGAAGAATGGTGCAGCTGGCTAGGCAATTTTTACCTGCATGTAAAGTCTGCTGATTTAACCACAGCTTTCTCCAGGAATTTCTCTAGGATCTAGACTTCTCTCATGGCAGAAGGACTTACCTACATGGGATACATAGCCAGATTACTTCAAAAACTCTTCACAGGGACAGTCAGGAAGAGAAGCAATGTGTACAGAGCTTTTGCACTTCAAACACTTGCCATGCAGGTGCGTCTGTTGAATACTAATTGTCTCCTAAAAAGGTTATTCATTCAAGAAGTTCAACACCACTACATAAGCTAGCATCTAACCAGTAGGTTTGTACTGTACCATTGCTTATGGTGGCTCATAACATCTTTGGTTTCCATAATAGCTTCAGTACCCATAAAGGCAGCCTATAAAGGAGTGGCTTGGATTTATCACTGTGTGCCTCCGTAGTTACGCTTGTACGACTCATTGGTCATGGCACCAGTGAAGCTAACACCACTATATTTTGTCCAGTAATGGGACCTAAGGATGTTTTATACTGCCACAATGATAATAGAGAAGTTTTTAGGCATGACGGTTCACTGACAGCTACTGGGCATGCTCTGGTGTCTAAGCAGCTCCCAAATCAAACCTGGCAGGCAGCTCATGGGCTCAGAGTGCAGGCCATACTAGCAGGTAGACCTGTCTGTATGGAGATTTGTGTTCTACAAAACCAGGCCCATGGAATTCAGTGAAGTCACTGCAGCACAGCAAAGGAAAAAATCAGGCTCATGCTGTGCTACAAATGGCTTGTGCAGGATTGTGCGTGTATTTAGTTCAGAATGGCAAGGACTATTTACCCAAATTATTTATTTTTCCTTTTTTTTATAAGGCTGTGGCTTGTTTTCCCTCAAAAAGTCGTGTTTCTTACTCTTGTTTGTAATTTGCCAGGGGCAAGTAAAGCATAGCAAATACACAGAAAGCAAAGGTTTAGCAGGGTAGTTAATTTTAGACTTACCCTGCTAGTGGCTTTTGCTGCTTTTACCAACTTCTACAAATGGGGCAGGCATAGGGAAATGGTTTCCCAAGTAGCAAGTCATGCAGTATATTTAGAAAGTACTGATTCACTTAGAGAAGCATGCAGTTGGTGAATAAAAGTGTTAGATACGGGAATCAGCACATTTCATAGCATCAACATGCTGCAGAGAAGGCTATAGCCAGTGCTAACGTGCTTGCTGTCACCCATTCCCATTATTTGGAAGAAAGCACAGTGTAATTAAAAGATCGATCTCCTGGAAACAATGCTTAATAAAAAGACAAAATCCTGAAAGTAATTCTGCAGTTTCAAATATCTTTCTCCACTTAATTTTGCCTGAGTTGTTTGTAAGCAGCTACAAATATCTAAAATTCAAGCTGAAATCTACGGACTTCTTGTTTCCACTCAGACCAGTATAAGTCTAGAGTAAGTTAACTGAAGTTAATGTAGAAACAAAGGAATAAAACTAATGCAAGTGAAATATTAATTAGACCTGGTCTTCAAAAAGGTCTAAGAAAATCCATCTTCAATTTGCTGTTTCAATCAAGCCAAAGTAAGAACAGTATTGTAGAAACAGATATAGAAGACATGATATTTTATGCTCTGTGCATAAAAATGTTTGGGCTTTTTTTAGGAGACATGACAGTACCTGAACTTGTCATTTTAGGGAGAACGCAGTTGTGATCTGATAGCACTCGCTGTTTGGGGATTTTAGTTTTTTCAATATTGTGATATGTATCATATGCTGCAGACCAAATTCTCAACTAATTTAAGCAGATGTAACACCTTTAGTTTCAGTGCCATTAGTTCATAGTACTGCTCAGCACTGACATTTTCATGAAATGTATTAGTACAAGCCAATGAATGCAATTTAACAACAAAAGCATAGCAGTATTTGGTAGGGACCAAACTAGCTCTATTTGTTAATGTTAAGAGCAGAAAAGACCATTACATTATACAGTCTGATCTGCTGGACAGCACGGCCCATTCACTGAGCCAAAAACTCTAATTAAAATAGATTAGAATTTGATCCTGGGCATGTACAAGAAATAACCAGCCAGGTAGCTAAGAATGATGAAGGAGAGAATGGACTGAGCAGCATCCATCCATACCCATCCAGACTTTGAGTTCTGGTCTCTTTCCAGCTGTCACAGTTTAACCCCAGCCAGCAACTAAGCACCACACAGCCGCTCACTCACTTCACCCCCCACCCAGTGGGATGGGGGAGAGAATCGGAAGGAAAAAGGTAAAACTCATGGGTCGAGATAAGAACAGTTTAATAGGACAGAAAGGAAGAAACTAATAATGATAATAATAACAATAATAAAATGACAATACTAATAAAAGGATTGGGATACACAAAACAAATTATGTACAATGCAATTGCTTACCACTCGCCGACTGATGCCCAGTTAGTTCCTGAGCAGTGATCCCCCCCAGGCCAACTGCCCCCAGTTTATATACTGGGCATGACATCACATGGTATGGAATACCCCTTTGGCCAGTTGGGGTCAGCTGCCCTGGCTGTGTCCCCTCCCAACTTCTTGTGCCCCTCCAGCCTTCTTGCTGGCTGGGCATCAGAAGCTGAAAAAAATCCTTGACTTAGTATAAACACTATTTAGCAACAACTGAAAACATCAGTGTGTTATCAACATTCTTCTCATACTGAATCCAAGACATAACACTGTACCAGCTACTAGAAAGAAAATGAACTTTATCCCAGCTGATACCAGGACACCAGCTCTGATTACATGTCTCTAGTTGTGCATTTAAGGAGGGGGGGAAATAAAAAATGAAAAAAATTTAAAAAACCCCACTCTTTAAGGCCTACAGACAATTGACTGAAGCACAAGATTCAGTAACTAACTGAAAGTACTAACTAGCTGAATTCAAAACCAAAATGTCATGAATACACAGAGACTGAAGCAGAAAATTTTCTTTTCTTCCTCATTAATCTACACAGGCAGCATAGACAGCACAGCATTTAATTATCCTGTTCCTATGGAGTGCCACCTTTGTTCCCTCTCCTTCCTTGTGCCTGGAAAGCTCCCTCTTATTCTGAAATTGAATTAGTTCAACTTCACCTTCCAAATACTGAACTATGATAAAGCTTGTAACAGTTGCTGTCATATCACTTTCCATGTTTCAGGACTGATTTTCATCCATGAAGTCCCCTTCTAATGTTGTCGTCGAAGAGATGTGTGCATGCAAATGGTTCAAAAGTCTGTGATAAACTTCTGCAGCCAGTGGTTCAGTTCCAATTTCTCTGCATCATATTACACAAGCCTCTTAAAAGGCTAACGAATAGTTAAGTCTCTGTACATGCTAAATGAGCACATACGGAACATTTCCTTTTATTGTTGTTGAATCCTTCCATTGATTTCACTCCAGAAGTTTCACATCCTCTTTCAATCTCTCTTGGACATTATTCGCTCTATTACCAGTCCTCTTTTCTGAGAAAGTCTGCAAATCACAAGATTATATCACTGCCTAGCATGTCAATAGAAACACTAAAGAGCATCAGGCTCCAGTTTTTAGAGGAAGTTACTAGAGACCGTGTTTGTTGCACTGCTAGATCTCCATTCACTGTGTTATCTGTAGACAAGGTAGATTTTAATTCAGCTAACATGTCTTATACATCTCACATAAGGCAAGTTTACTTGGTTTTTAATCATAATACAGTTTTAGTACTAAATCAGCATAAATTCAAGGATGGTATGTCAAACAGACTTCTAAGATCTACAAAAAGCCTGCCAAACCACCCCTCCCCCCCCAACCAAAAA
>VYZV01016885.1:56789-81354 GCA_013401275.1 Pandion haliaetus | reverse complement strand
AAAAAAAAGGAAAACAGCCTCCCACAACAGCCTCCCACCACCATTAATGTTTCCATTAATTAATGCCTGTCTAAAATATAATACCTGCACATTTCTAAATCCTAGCTTATAAGAGCCCGTGGTGCTGGCTGAGGTTTGTGAAGGAACCATGAAGGAAAGAAGGGAGCAAACTGCCATTTGACTGCACAGATAGCTATGTCCATCCTCACTACTACCAGCAGACATCACCTCACCTTCCCCCACAGGACTGAACTGTCTCTCCCTCTGTCATATGGGGTGGGTTCATCCCCTGGTTGTGCTCTAGTACCAAACAAATCCTGGCTGCTCCTTAGCTACATCTCTTTTTACGATTTTAGCATTTACATCTATCAGCCACCCAATTGCCCTTCAATATTTCAATTATTTCATTGGCTTCCCATAAGGGATCAGCATACGAGTTGCATGCTTGCAAGCACAGGGGTTGCTTAAAGAGACTTCACACCAAATGCCAATGGATATTTTCACATCATGCAAGCCAGGTTCTTCAAAATGGTGAATAATAACCATTTGCTCCACTCTTCAGAAGCATATCATTTATAGCTAGAAAAATAGAAGTTTCTCTCTTCTGCTTGAAGGCTGAGAGTTCTCTCTGATGGTAGCTTTGGATGTAGGAAGCTCTCAGGAAAGCAGAAGCATTAAAAATAAATGCAAGATGCTTCATGCACGGTATAACGTACTGAACCATCAGAATAAATTATTTATGCCAAAGGTTGGGTGCGCCATAACAGCATGCACCCAGCAGCTAAGAAATGTATAGAAAATGGGAGAGCAAACCACAGAGACTAAGAAGCCTGCCAGCTACGGCTGCAAGCTTGGTAGGAAAAATAACATAATGTTTAAGTAAAATTATTCAAAGAGAGCAAAGGGATGATCAGTTCACCTGGGTTTTGTTTTTTTCTCCCCTGATAGTCTACAACAAGAACACAAAGACCAGAGGACTTTGCAGAATTACAAATCTGGTGCATTTGTTCGTGTTATGCATCTATATTTCTGTGCAAATAAAAAAGTCATAGTTGCCAAGCCTTCACTTTAAAAAAAAAGTATAACTTGAGATTTCCCATGCAATAATAATATACAAACTTTTTAAATTGAGCATCTCGGTTCTTACATTGCTTGTAGCATTACATTAACTAGCACCTTCCAGTAGTATGGTATTAACAAATACAAGGTTAGACTTTGCCAGAATACTTTCTGGAGGTAGTTGCAATCACACTGCAACCAAATCACCTCTCCCAGGATGGGGTTACATGATAGAGGAAAAATCCATTGTATAAGGCAGCAGATAGAGCACAAAATACACACCCCTTGGCTCTGCACAGCACCATATTTTATCTCCATCTCCTTGCTATTAACCTACGAAGCTGAAGTGTCAGAATGAAAACCCATATGCTGATCTGGGGATGCAGGTCTTCTCATACCATGGCACAGAGGCAGGAGACAGGAGCTAGTGAGGTGAAATATTAGGGGGAACTTAATCCAAACCCCTTTAGTAAATCCTTACTTCCGCATTCTTTAATCTCTCTTACACCACTGGCGATCAGCTCTCTCCATACTAAGCATTTTGAATCAAGAATTCAAAAAGATGGTGCAAGGTAAGCAGTGTATCATATGATTTCTAAAGTTACCTTTATATTCTGAAAGCTCCGTCCACCACCAGAGCACTGTTAGGTCACAAACACACACCCCCTGACAAGGAAAACCTTTCAGTCTGAAGTCTTCTTTCCTGTATGAAGGCAGTCAGATATTGTACTCTCAGCATATTGCATTTCTGGGAAATATTTTCAGCTGATGCCATGCTGACAGTATAAGAGGTTGGGGTTTCATGTTAATATAGTTCTCTTTTCCTTCATAGAGGCTTGCTAAGCGGGGGTAGTCTACTAATGTGCATGGCACTATATAACAAAATTGAGAGTGCAATATTCAAGTCTGTAAAGCTCTTCCATAAAGCAAGGCAGCATGGCATAAATACTACATATTATAAGCAAAGCTTTACAGACAAAGATGCTCACCAGATCCTGAAATTTTGTAACCCCTTTGCTTCAGAGAGCATCATGATGACACTGCAGAGGGCACACACTGCACCACCCTGACAGTGCTCCATGCTGCATCTACGAGCTTCCTGGTTTCCGTGATGACTAACAGTACTGCTCCACAGCTGTGTGCTACATGGGTATGATGAGCACAGCCAGGTACACCCTTACATTTGTGTTTCAGTCATAAACCATTCTATGGAAGGGAATTGTCCATGCACCATCTTCAAGGCCATCTGTAGGCTATACATCACGCTTGGTGAAAGCCCCTGAACTCAGTAACACCCAGTTTATTGTCCAAGACTGTCACCTAAATATAACAGAGCACAAACTAATCATTTTTACTGCTGTCACGAGGCTGAGCATGGGAGGGCGGGATGAAGGTGAGGGGCATGCTAACTTTCAATAAAGAACCTGAAACACTATTTCAGAGTGTTTTTTTCAGAACAGGCAACAAAGAGGCTGCTCTTGCACTGGTGGGTTGCTTTGTAGGCTTCAAAGGCACAAGTGTCTACTTTGGATTTTTCATAGACCACTTTGGAAATGCACATAAACCTCAGACAATGGGGTAGTACTCCTCATTCCAGTATTATGACAAGATACAAAATTAAACAAACATTGTCTTTCTCACTGTAAATGAGTAGAGAGCTCCATGGTATGACAGAAACTATGTATATAGCAACTGCTAAGAGTTTCAGCTGATATCAGAAGCACATTTACAAAGCACGAAACATAGAAACAGATCTATAAAAATAAGTCTACAGCCAAACAAACTCTTCAAACCTACACTACATTTCTCACCAAATATATTTGCATACAAAAGTCAAGGGGGGAATCTTAAACTTGTCATTGGAAAGAAAAATCCCATGGTGGTATGCTTAGATGCAATTCTCTTCTTAACCCCACTGTGAATTCTGAGTAATGCCACCTACATCAAAACTATAATGGTGTAAAAAGAACGAAAAACGTGAGGACATTCATATCTAATATCACAAGCAGAATAACAGGATAAATAATGGACAAATTGAGGCAGAACTTTAGCTGGTGTAAAGCAACTTAAGGATTTCAGTGTGGCAAGTTTAATTTACAGCAGCTGTGGATGTTGGTCCATGGGCAGCAAATCCTGTTTTCTCACACTTACATTGACAAACCTGTTAGGAACATGGGAACAAATGCAAAAGTAGGTGTAATGATTAATTTGATGAAAGTCTCTGAATTAATTTACTCCTTAAAAGTAATACAGTATGTCCTATAAATGGATAATGTTAAAGTTTTTTTAAAAGCCATTAAAATCACAGTAACTATTGAGCAAATTAAAGGCTCTGGTAATGATTCATCATTTCATTACAATTAAAAACTAATTGTCTTCCTAAATAAATAATGTCAGAGTTTTATTCATGATACTGGGGAAAATAGGGTTGAACATCTTACGTTAGAGAGAGACTCTTGTCCTTTCATTAATGGAGGGATTATACTACACGATAATTTTTTTACCAACACCAGCATTTATGCTGCAGCATTAAATGCCAAGATAAAAATGATCAGTTGCAGCAAAGAAATTGGAGCAATGGCATTAATAAAACAACAGAGGCCAGCCATCTTGCACACCACAGGGAAATCCAGTTTTGCACAGTTGGTGTTTTGAGGCACATATGTGACACAATTAGTATAGCAAAATAAGTTTTTCCTTGCTGAAGCATTTACTGCAAATTGAGTCATTAATCTCATTTATAAAACAGGCACGATGGCTAGCACACTGCGATTGGCCAAGGCGATTTCTTCTCATTAGTGTGTGAATAGCTTAGTCTTGTTCACTTTACATGTGGGTCACTTTAACTAAATATAAATACTTCAGCCAAGAGTGCCTGCAAGAACTGTTACTATATTTATACCAGTAATTTAAAGTTCCAACACACTGGTGATGCTGTGGGCTAGCACCTGCCCAGACTGCACTATGACCATGGCAGCAGGCATATTGCAGTCATCATTTTAAAGGTGAAGACTCAAAGCTCAGAGGGATTCAGGGCTAAGTCCATTGAAAGACTTCATCTTCTAAAACAGGATGCAAGTACATTGAAGCTCCTAAATTCAACCAGTGATTCAGAAAATCCCTATTGAGTTGCTGCCAAAATCTGAAGCTGCCTATACTCACAAGATGTCTACCTACTCAACTGTTTACAGTGTTTGTACCTACCCAAAACTGTGCAGACTGAGCTACTTGGCATATGCCTCCTGCCTTGTCCTGGTTATGTTTCAAAGAATAGGTCTTTTTTTCAGCATAAGGCATTGGATCCAGACTCTTTTGCCACATATGCAATCTTGTAGGAGTTTTGCAGGGTCAGGGCCAGTCCATCACAAGTAAAGGACTGCTGCAAGCCCTGAAGGAATAGCCTGAGCTTTCTGACAGCAAATACAACTCAGTCACTACTTGCGTGGACCAGGTTTCAGCCTCCAGCTTGGATAGGTAATCTAACCCAACTCAAGTCACTTTCCCCTCTGTCATTAGGAACTTTGTTTTGGTAGACCAAATATTGGGTGAATAGAGAGTGACCAAAGCTGTAACTTCAGGTGACCAAGAAGATGGCAAGTCCCTTGACTGACTTCTAGCAATACTCCCTTTCCTCTGGTAAGGGCTTCTCCACATAAAGAAAAGCGATGCAAGGAACTACCTGTATTTCTTGTAGGTCTTCTCTTTCAAGTACTTAATTTTAAAGCCTTCCTCCTCTGCATACATAACCACTTGGATGACTCATGCCATGTTTACCTCAATCATATCACCTAATGTAATACAGTGCCACTGATACCACCAGACATAGAGAACAGCCCATCAGATCGGCTTTTAAAAAACCTACAGCACATCAGATCAGCTTTAAAAAAACCTACAGCCCATACAGGGAAGAGGCGGAAGACTACACACCCCTCCCCACAGCACAGACTGTTTTGATTGCTTTTAAGATAAAACACACCCTCATGCCACCTGTTATGAGTTTCAGTCCCCATCCGAGAGCTGTCCCAACAGCAGAGTCACTATAGCATCAGGTGTGGACTGGGTATTATGCAGGCTCCCTTCACTTTTAGTAGGATGCAACAAGCTCCAACATGTCACGGCTTCTTTGAGGCTCAATTCCCCTTTCCTTCCAAAGGGGTTCTGCATAATTTAAACAGAGTAATCAAGTGCTAAGTGGTAGAGGGATCAAAGTCTAGCCTTCTTCAAGTTATCAAAGGCAAATCTTTTTTTTTTTTTTTTTTTTTTGGGGGGGGGGGGNGGGGGGGGTTGGATGGTTGGTTGTTTCAAACAGACTTCTCAAGCCAACCACAAAATCATGTTAGCTGATATGATCATCAAGCTCCGAAACCTCACATTACAATCAAAGTGCCAGGTTTGCAGAGAGGCTTAAAAACCTCCTTCTGCAAAGAAAACCATGAGGAAGTCCTTCGACATGCTGAACTGTCTTTATATGCATAGATGTATAAAAATTGATATCTAGAACTTATGGTGTCTTGTCCAAGATTGATTTGTTGGTGTTTATAATTGAAAATAAAAGTTTAGGGCTTTTTTTTCAGATCAACTACTTGTGCTCTGCTCAAATAGAACTCTTCTCTGACACATGGGCTCACAGTAGCAGCTCTAAGTGAGGGAAGCTGCTTCTCCTATGAAACCCTCTCGGATAAGTTGCAAGACTTTTAGGGCAGAGATTGTCAGATGTAAAGTGCTTGCTACAATCCAGCATAATGGAATCACCTGGGTCTGTGAAGCCTCTAGACATTTCTTTGTTTAGCTAGTCATAGTAAACAATTAATCAAATAGTGCGTGTTCTTTCTGAGAGGTTAAAAACATTAACATTTTGAATACTCTTATTATAAATTTTCATCAGTCACTGCACTTCCTTGATCCCACTGAAATTGAAAATGCTGCTACTTTTCTTGCTTCTTCCACCCTAAGATGAACCCCAAAAGGTGACAAATCTCAGAGAAAAGGATCATATCTCACTTACTTTTGCAGATCCGTAAGCCCCTAAAGTTTGAATCCAGGAGTTTTGAAAATAGTCCTATGATTTATAAGCAATTGTGGCACCTGAGAGGGGGATTACATTTCTTTACAATGGTCTTACTTTTTTGTGACTGAAAGCAGGGCTTTCTCATCTGGTCTTTTACCTGGCACTACTTAACCCCCTTCTGGCAATCCTCCCACAATCTTGAAAGAGGAAGGGAGTAACAACGTTAATCCACTGCCGAATGTACTGGCAGGAGTTAAGGTACAGCACTCACTGGAGGCCATGAATATTTATAATTGTAATCCACTGTAGCACGTGTTTTCTGCTTGCACTTTCATTGCATTTCTAGGCAATATACATTTTTTTTGTTGCTGAGAGTAAATACAGGAACTCTGAACTATTAACAATTAGAGCACTTGCTGTTGTTTGTGAAATATTAGCTGACCTATTTCATTGCAGTTTTAATTAGGTATTACTCCCATGCTGTTCTTGTCCCTGTGGGGATTATACAGTTGGCACTGATATAAGTGTTCCTATGGTAGGGTGATTCACTAGGAAAGAGGCTGTTTAGAAATACATCATTCAAGGCAAGGTGGAGGAGCACAACAGTGCACTGTAGTGTTATCTGATCCATGCCAGCTTCCCTGCTCCCACATCAGGAATTAACGGAGCAGGGCTGCTGATGTCCAAACGGGAGACACAGCTTTGTACCCATCCGGGATCAATCCTGAATTGCTCCTGACTACAGCCTAACCCTAGAAAAACCCTGCTGTACCAAAAGTATTGAAAGCCTGGGACTGTGCCCAGGGATTCATCACCTGCAAACTTAGAGGTACTGTACTGACAAACTACAAGTCATTTTAACAGTTGTCAAAACTGTTGTTTAACTTACCCAAATAGGTCTTTCTGCTTCATGCCTCAATAACTGAAATAATTCCAAATGAAGTATTTATAGTTTGAAAGAGGTCTGTTGAGGAATGGCAAAGCACAGATCTTAAATTATTTTCTTCTTTTACCCATCAGTAGAACCATGATAGCACAGTTATTTTGTTGTTTTGCAATGGTAGTTCAGTTGTATGCTGCTAACTGCAAAAATGTATTCCCTGGGAATTTTTACAGATTTTTTTTTTCTTTTGGCAAGATGAATAACTCTCTATGCAAAATTTCACTGCTCTATGTCCAAAAATAAGCAGCAATACGTTGAGCAAGAATATGATTCCATGACACATGAAACAGATACAGTTTTACACACATCAAAGTCATTTCAGAAGCAATTAAGGATGAAACACAAATCAGGGGAGCCTGTACTCCCATTGAAGTGTCCCAGGGGAGAACAAACCCCTTAACTGCCGCTCTCCTCTAATTACATGTAATGCCACTGTACACAATCCAAAGAAATTGATAGATATGGGTGCCTCAGTTGGCATTTGAAAACAAAAGAAAAAGTTAAAAGCTTCCACAGCAGTGAGGTTTTGAACCTCAAACATATCAGGCATATTTTTGTTTGTTTGTTTTCTTTTTCATCTCGAAGGGGCAGCTTTTGGGGTAGTTTTCCTTAAGCTGTGCCTTGGGCCATGGTCCTCACTGATTTTCACTGACCCATAGCAGAAACTTTTTTCCCCTCTGTTTATGAGTTTTAGGAATGATTAAAATCACCCTAAATCTGCCTTTCCTATTATAAATGAAAGTTAAAGTGGCCACAGCCAAATCCAATTAAACTGATGGCACAGTCTGACCTTTCATCTTTAAAATCAAGTCATTTTTTCATTAAAAAAATTCAGAAACCTTGAGTTTCTCAGTAAAAAGTGAGTGGCTGAACCTCCAATTCTTCCAAATTCAGGCTCGGATGAAATGAAACAACATCATCTCCAGCTGGGAGGCTTTACACCTAGTGTTCTCTACTTGTTGCAAAAGTGGATACATCAAGATTTGGTAGAATTTCCTTTCTACTTTTTACACAAGACACTAAGCAACAGAAAATGATGGTCTGGGGAAACAACATATAATCTGTGAATTAGCCGTTATAAATGAGCAGACAAAAAACTTTTGACTGAGTAGCTGGATGATTACACACAGTTCTGGGCAATATGAAGGAGTTTATCTAACAACCCCTTTGCATGGCTTTGCAAACACCTCAGGTCTATAACAGGAAAACTTTCCCTCACATCATCATCCACAGATTGCGCGTGTGGTACCTCAAACAAGTACAGCCCCTTACCAACCCCACCTCATGCCCATCCCACCTCTCTTGCCAATGAGCGCATCTTTCCCTCTCAGTTCCCTATTCCATGCTTACCTCAACCAAAGTTAGACTACCTCTATATTTGATTACTCGGGTGTCGTGGTTTAACCCCAGCCAGCAACTAAGCACCACGCAGCCGCTCACCCACTTCCCCCCTCCCCCGCCCCCCCCAGTGGATGGGGGAGAAAATCAGGAAAAGAACTAAAACTCGTGGGTTAAGATAAGAACGGTTTAATAGAACAGAAAAGAAGAAACTAATAATGATAATGATAACACTAATGAAATGATAACAGTAATAATAAAAGGGTTGGAATATACAAGTGATGCACAACGCAATTGCTCACCACCCGCCGACCGACGCACCCGGAAGACCCCGAGTGGTGACCCGCCCGCCGCAGTTCCTAAAACGTCATATGGTATGGAATACTCCGTTGGTCACTTTGGGTCAGCTGCCCTGACTGTGTTCCCTCCCAGCTTCTTGTGCCCCTGCAGCTTTCTTGCTGGCTGGGCATCAAAGGCTGAAAAACCTTGACTTTAGACTGAACATTACTTAGCAACAACAAAAACATCAGTGCGTTATCAACATTCTTCTCATACCTAGCTCAAAACCATAGCACTGTACCAGCTACTAGGAAGACAATTAACTCTATCGCAGCTGAAACCAGGACATCGGGCAAAACTGGTTCTGAACTCCTGACAAGAGAATTGTAGCATTTCTAGCACAAAGATATGGTCTATTGGAAGCTCAGTCCTCTTTAATAATGTATCTTCAAACCAGCTGGACTTAAGAGGAATGGAAGAAGTGAAGAAAATTGAGACTGCAATGTCACACAAAGCCTATGTGCATCCAAGCCTGGACAGCTTGCATGAGGTTCACTCACCACTCACACTGCAGTTCATTCAGCTATGGGGCAGCTCAGCCTGACCTCCACAGCAATCTGGGGAGGGAAAACCAGCAGAAAGCAATGCCAGCTTGCTTTCTGTGCCACCTGGGTAGAGCAGGTAGAGAGTCAAGCGTAACACAGCCCACTCTGTCAGCAGATTAGATATTGATGTTACTGTTCAAGTGCAGTGTCATCTATAAGGAAATGGAAAAAAATGTCATTTTAATCACAGGTATGGGAAACAGTGACAGAGCACTCCTAACTACAGCATAAGCCAGACAGCTACAATAATGAGTTACCCTGGTTTGGGACATACCTGTAATACTTTTGTTCACTCATTAGGCTTTGATTTTTCACAGCAGGGTTGTGACTACTCTGCTTGTGCTGTAACACTTCATAAATGTTGGGTAACCTAATGAAGCAGTCTTTCTCCCATCATCTATAAACATCCAGTTAAACCACAACAGGCTTCATTAAGGTGACATAAAATGAGTAAGTTTTGAAGCCTTTGCAGGAGGATTTAGCCACACAAGTTCGCAATGACTTTTATAGGACTCATGTGGCAGGGGCCACATGAAACATAGCACCATAACACCTTGTTTCCCCAACAGAAGTCCCCTGCTTCCCTTTCCCCTCCATAAGGAGGTGTTGGGCAGCATCATTTTGTCATGACCCAGGAGACCTACGGCGCCCTACTTGAAAGATGGGCTCCTTTTAAATCAGTGGAAACTCATTGTTCTTCTCCCAGATTTCACTGACTGTTTCTGGGCTGAACCAAATACACAGATGTGGGACAGAAGCTCTTCTAAAAGTTTTGGTAGGGAAGGATGCTCCACCTGGGCTACGGATCCACTTTAGAAGCCTCAAAGATGTTGCCAGCTCTGTCATTACTTCTCCCCATTCCTTTTAGCTTTTGCAGGACCATGGGACTGACTACTGGAACTGCACAGGTGAGGCTGGGGACAAAGGAAATAAACGAACCAAGGAAAAATTTTAAGTGAGCAAAATAAGGTGGTTGTTTTGTATTTGTACAGGCTGTAGTTTGTACAAAGACTTCTAAATTCTGTTCTACATATAGATATGCAGAAAACTTTACAGTGAACCTCAGTTCCGTCTGAAGGATGTAGAATTTTCTATCATAAGCATACATATTTCAGTGAAAATACTCATATTCAGTAAAGCTCCCTTTTTTGCTGTGTTCTTCTTCACTTCTTTTTTAAAGTACTAATTGGAGACACCAAGAGGTGAAATACCGACTTGAGGAAAGTGATTTCAATGAACATATTGCCTTGGCAAATGACGACAGGCGGTTTAAGCCTAATTAATACAGGTTTTGAATGGGCGAGGTAGATCTCACAGAAGTAAAATTGGCACAGCTTGGTTTTGTTGCAAAAGGTTGGTATGAGTCTACTGCATATGCAAATAGTCTAAGCATCAAGTTGTGTAGCAGTCAAGCCACTGCTCTCTGTAGAAAGGGTGAAATTTAATCTCTGTGACTCCTGATCATTCTGACTTCTTAAACATAATGACAACAGTGCATACCTTATCTACCTATAACACACCATGCCATAGCAGTCAGTCTTACACTGATGAAATGGAAATGATTGAGTATAACAAATTTGAGTCATGATATAGGAGCAGAAAAAAGACATTTGAAACACAGTATGTTTTCTGTTGGTTTTTTTTTTTTTTTTCATATTTAAGATTTAGAAACGACCATGTAAAATTTAATCATAGCCTGCTATTCCTGAGCTATAAAATATGAGCCATGTCTGGGAGGAAATGGAGGAGAAAGAAAGTAGAGATTCTTAAAGAAATGTCACCCATTAAAGACACCAGAAAATTTATTGTAAATGTTCTGCTAGGTCCCTATCTACATGCAGGGCAATAAAAGACCCCGCTGTGGTTACTCCTGTTTTCATGGCTCATGAAAGTCATGTTATATTCTGTATGTGTGGTGGGTTATCCTTTTTGACTGAACATGTAACACACCCTAATGCTAGGGCTGACTCCTTCTCCTACAAGCATATTTATCCTTAAATTTCATTTTTATTAATATTTCTGATGCCAGTGTTGCACATGCTAGAATTCTGACCCAGCTGAACATGTAACAAAAGACAGTCGTGCAAATTTTGGACAGGCTTTGAAGAAAACCAGCCGTGAAAACATACCTTCAGGGAGTCAGCAGCAAGCTACTGAGAGTATAATATGCTTGTAAAGCTGGGCTAAGCACTGGGCAAGGTCTAAGCAGGGACACTTTTATATGGTCAGAAAAAATATGTTTGCAAGGAGTGAAAGACAAATATGTTTTGCTTTTGTGGAATATGTTTAGTGAATCATGCAAGTGGGTAGTTAATTTCATTTCTATGGTTGCCTAGAGTTATAAATTTCTAGGTAACAGTCGGAGAAAGGAGTCGTTTATAAATTGCCTCATTTCTGTTCATATTCTGTATTAAATACTTATATTAATTTTCAAGCTACAAACAAATAACCAAAGATGACAGTCAAGAAACAGAATTTGGGTTGCTGCTGTAAGGGGTGGGTAGAGTACGCAGCTGCATATCTTCATACAGTGGAACTGTCCGTGTGAGGAGAGTTACTCATGTGCATTAATGTTTCAGGAGAAAGCTCTTGGGGCGTATTACATATTTTGCTTTATGGAACACAAGATTATTTTATCTTTCATCCTACCCAAAGCACACAGAAATCAATGTATGCCTTGCTTTGACTTCACTGAGGTTTGAATCAAACTCACAACTGTAATTTTGGTGACTTATTTTGGTGACTTCTAAACTGAAATGTTGATTTACCATGTTCATAGCCCATTTCCTTTTGCTTTGTGTGGATTGGAATTGATTCATGCACACATCAGTAGAAAATGAATTTGATACTCCTTTTTTCGAGAGCAGACAGCTACTTCCTTACTAGACGCCACCAGCATCTGCCGTTAGCATTTGTGCCAGGTCAGGACACTAAACTGATCGTGATGCCTTTTTTTACAACTGCCACTAACAGTTGCCTAGAACTTGAGGGCACATCTTCATGGGAAAGCCCATGATGTTACAGCATATGCTACCTGGCACCACACAGAGCACTGGGTGAGAAGAGGGATGGTCACATTCACAATCTTGCCAGCTGGTCAAGCTTACACATAGCAGTAACTTGAAACTATGCTAACCACCACAGGTTTGACTATGCTGAGTGCCCTGCCAAGTTTATTGTAGTTCTGGTTAATGTTTTTGACTATATTTTCAAATATAGGCAGTCCCTAGAGTTCCCTTTTATCTGGTTCCCTACCACCATCTTTTTAGTGCTGCTCCTAGCATGTGCCCCTAACTAATAGGGACAATTACAAATGTGCCAAGAGTTAATTAGCCCAACACAAGAACAGGTTTTTTGGCAAGTTTCCCAGGTCCTTGACTGACATCTTGGCATGGGCTCATCACAAGTGCTTCACTGGTCTGTAAATATGCATGCATATTGCAACCTGGGCAGAGAAGGGAGAAGATGGAGATGTTCCCCCAGTTGCTATGAGGAATTGTGACAGATAAGCAAAAACTAGGTTCCACAGCTCTGGAATTCTATATAGGAGATTTACTTATGAATTAGGATTCTACAAGCATCCACATGAGCACAAGACACAAAACAGAAGGCCACCAGTTTGTCTGTGGGGAACATGGTGAACATCCCAGAGATGCATGTTTTCTTGCAACATTTCTTAAGTAATTGTAAGTGATGGCCATGTCTATAGAAATACAATTTTGTTCAGAACCACTAGAAACAAAAAATGAGGAGTGGAGGTACAGGAATGGTATCTTGCAATGAAAAAGTATTCTAAACATCTGTTTGTGCTGATAGGGATCCATCTCTATTCTGTTCATGCCCATTTTCTAATATGACCTATCTACAATGATTTAAATCCAGCGAGTAGCTTTAAAAGATGTAGCCTGTTTCTGGGTTTTCTGATATTGTTTTAAGAAGTTTGCATACATGTCCTTTCACTGTATCTATCCAAGAAAGAAGACTAGATCTCTTGTTTATTTATTTGTAAATGATACAGATTAGAGAGTTTGTTTTCAGAAAGCCCTTTGATGGTATCTGGCTATGCCAGTGGATTAAATAACAGATTCTGTTCTCATTATAGGCAAAAGAATGACTTCTACCAGTTTTAATGTCTTTGAAAAGCTCTTCAGACTTCCTTCATAGCATTATAACAAATGTAGTAGCAACTAAACTGAAAAAGATAATCTTTGGGAACAGAAGGGGATGGCCCCAGTTTCTCCAAGTCCCTTCTCTAATAGAACAAGCTGACAAAATAAGGAAAATATTAGTCATGACATCTGGTGTCTGAGAACTTAGTGACAACATCATAATTTTAAAAAACCAAACAAACTAATAAAGAAAGAATACCAGCATTGCCAGCAAATCCATCGTCAGTTATTTTATTCTAGGAATTCTATGGACTTTCTCTATAAATACTGTAAAAAAGGATTTGAGAAATATAGTGGCTTTGGACAGTTGTTCCTTTATTGAGAAGAAAAATGGACTGCAAATGCCCCTTCCAGCCTTATGAGAAGGTTTTATGTCTGCTTAGGAGGAATGGGTTTCTTTTCACACATGCAAATAATAAGACTCAAGACTGAATTGAGTCCTACTATAAGCTCTGTCTTTACCTGTACTGGGATCTGCATTATGAATAAATATCGGAATAAACCTGAATCTGTGTTTTGCTCAGTTATGACAAGTCTCCCTCCAAGTCCAGAATTCTCTGGATTGGGGCTCCAATGAGGCTAATTATAAAAATAAAATTAAACATACTCACTGGGAGGTACCTTTCTTTACAGCTCATATGTATTCTTATTGTCCAGCAAGAAGATTTGAAGGAGATGAGTAAACATTTTGAAGCAGTTTCTCCATCATTTTCCCAGATGTTCAAACCCCTTCTAATTCTGCATCTTCATTTCCCCAGTGCCAGTCTGTAGAGTGTGTCATTTTCAAGGCCACCACGTCATTCTGTTAGCTGAGCCAGAAGCGTTTCCAGGTTCAGTTTATTCAAAATTCTGTTGTAACTTTAACTCCCAAAGATGTATGTTCCTGGCTTTTGAAGGCTGAATGCCTAAGGGAGAATAAGAAACCTGTATAATGTGATGGCAATGGGTGGGGAATCACTGAACTCCATGGACGTGACTTGTTCTGCATTGCTCACTCGGTAATGTTTCATGATGGTTGATGCTATTGGTACCAATAGTCAACACTATTACCAATCCTTTTCCAACCTCAGTGTCACACATCTTAATTTTCCAAACAAATTATGCAGACCAGAGAAGAGTTCCTGGCACTGCTCTGTGAATCACAGTCAGAGAATCCCCACATACAAAAGCTAAGCACCTTGTAGGAACTTGTGACAAAATAATAATTTTCCCAACTATACTTTGTAACTTAACATAATCTAAATGCTTTTGATCACATTTTGAAAGTAAGTCATGGTTCTGTACTGTCCAAGGATTTATGTGGGATTCAGGGAGACAATTAAGCATGATTCAAGCTCTTTGCACTTAATTTAAATATATTTACTTTTGTGGCCTAGACATATTAGTGGGCATTAGCCCAGTCCAGTTGAGGAGACAGTAAGAAGGTTTGTGTTGATGTGGGTCATTCTAGCATGAAGGAACTAACCCTCTTATCCACAATTTGTACATCCTAAAGACTGGTCCTGAGCTTATTTGAATTTGCAATAAACATGCCCACTTCCTTTGCTCCTAAAACATCATCACAGTACCCTAATGTCTGTTGTATGAAATTATTTATCTGTAAAGGGTGACAACCCCATTACTAGCCAAAATAGCAAGCAAAGCTGAATTTCTTCCAGGCTCTTTTCAGAGCTCAAAATTTAGGAATTGCTGATCCGTAGGTTAAATCCCATAGGTACTGAATGTTCCAGTTCTAGTCAAGAAAATCACAGAAGGCTCTGAGGTTAGGACAAGAGATTTTTTTTCTAGTCTCCAGTAAAAATTACCTGCATACTTGAAGCTGAACATCTGCCTGAGTGCTCTGTTGGATTGAAACCAAAATGCTTAACTCTTTGCCAGGCAGGGTTCTGACAGTCTCAAGGCCAATGATTTTTACAGCAGAAAGCCAAGCTATCGAAGGATTAAACAATACAGAAAGAATACCAAAAATATAAAGTTATTGCCTTGCTTCCTCAAGGATATGACAACGTGTACCCNGAATCCGTTAAGGAAACAGAGATGCTTATGATAGAAAAAAAAAAAAAAAAAAAAAGTTGTAACCATAGCAGCTGTTAAAGTCAGGCACTCTGGGCATAGGATTTATTATGCCTCTACTTCATCACAGGCTGCATTCATTTACAAAGAAGTCCTTAACATCAGGAACAAAAGAAACAAAATTTCTTTGAATGCTCCGAGTGTGCTGACTGCCTAATGCTTTGAGTGCCACTTCACAAGCTGAGCTGACAGGAAATAATAATATAATTAGGCAATAATGACCTTTAGGTCGGGCACTTCCTGGCAGTTAACCCAGTCTTTAACCTGACGGCTCCACTGCTCCTGGAAAGGGCCCGATCCTGAGGCTTTCATAGCTATGACAACCGCGGGAGTGCTTAAAACAAATAAATTACCATTTTTATGTGTTGAAAAGTTAAAAACTGAACTGCACATTGCCATGGAGACAGTGTGCTATTTAGAGCACAGAGATTTTCCAAGTAGTGAGAGTCCAGTTTAATATCCAACAGGAAAGAAGGCTTCAGTCTTTATGTTTTGTTAGGTTTATAATCATTGTACTTTGCATGTAGTATGCACAGAGATAATGTTAATTGATTCTCTGAAGTTATCTGTGCATTCTGGAGACAAATCGTGGCTGTTGTATTGGAACTGTGTATTCAGCTCTGGTCTGCTCCAGTTCTTACACCACATACTTTCTCTAACACCTTAGCATATTGCTAGAGCCATCAGAAGGGACAATATTAGATAATGTTTAAGCATCAGTCAAAATAAATACTGCAATAAACCCTTCCTGGTTTTGGCTGGGATACAGTTAATTTTCTTCCTAGGAGCTGGTACAGTGTGTTTTGGATTTAGTGTGAGAACAATGTTGATAACACACTGAAGTTTTAGTTGTTGCTAATTAGCGCTTATCCTAAGTCAAGGATTTTTCAGTTTCCCCTGCTCTGCCAGCAAGCGGGTGCATGAGAAGCTGGGAGGGAGCACGGCCAGGACAGCTGACCCGCACTGGCCGAAGGGATATTCCATACCACAGAATGTCATGTGCAGTATATAAACTGGGGGAGTTGGCTGAGAGGGGCCGATCGCTGCGTGGGTCTGCAGATAGTGAGCAATTGCATTGTAAATACCTTGTTTTTTCTTTTTTTTTTTAATTTTTATCTTACATTCCTTTTCATTATTATTATTATTGTTATATTTTATGATTATTAATAGTACCATTAAATTTTATTTTACTTTAGTTATTAAATTGTTCTTATCTCAACCCAAGAGTTTTACTTTTTTTCCAATTCTCCTTGCCATCCCACTGGGAGGTAGGGGAGTGAGCGAGCAGCTGTGTGGTGCCTAGTTGCTGGCTGGGCTTAAACCACAACAAAACTGCCTCAAGTTTGCAGGTTCTATATAATGCATTGAGTGCGTCAAATTACAGGTGTCCAAGCTTGGTTGAAATTCCTTTTTTTAATATTTTTGGGGGGAATAGAAATGTTCCACCAGTTTGCTGGTAAACAGAAGCGGAGTTACACTATCTGGCTGTCAGACAAATCCTTTGTAAAAATAGCACATCCCAAAGCATTAATGCATTTTACCAAGAAATCTTATTGATTGAAAAAGTCATCCTGACACTTTGCATTCCTTATTGCTTTGTTTTAAATGTTTTTGTCATCTTGTCAAGGACTAGAAAACAACACATGAATGAGCTTTTATTGTAAATATTGATTCTAAAGGAACCCATTAGACAGAGACTCTGCATATAACAAATGTATGAGAAGAAAATAAAAATGTGTGGGTTTAGCTCCCAATTATCACATACAAACAGTTTGGCCAGTGCTTCAGTTTTGTGTTATTGGATATACCCTCTGATTGGCAGAAGTGTTTTGGGTTTTTTTTTTTTTTTTATTAACTTCTTAAAATAAACAATTAGTTGTGAGGCAGTTTAGAAATGATTCAGTGCAATGTGAAACAGAGCATGATTCAGCTATTGTCAGGATGCGCCAGAGTGACATGTGCTTTCCTGGAGGACTCTTGCAGAAAAGTCAAATTACAAAGTTATCAAGCAATCCTGTTGAATATCTGAAAATTAGTCTGAAAGGTGGAAAGGATCTAAGATCTGATCATTCTGATTTATATACAAGTTGTAGAGGAAAGCATACATGAGGTCACGTGCAGAAATATATTCCAAACAGTGCAATATAAGCTATAGCAACAGAAAATTAATAAGTATTTGTCTTATCAAAAATGTACTAGTCTAGACATGGCATGCTTGGATTTCATTTCTTGCTCTGCCAAAATTTTTGCAAGGCCTTCCAGATCCTTTTCTGTAATGCCTAATCTTTCTCAACCTCACAAGTGCCTGGTTTATTTAGCTCTAGGCTCATGAAGTAGGTATGGACCTCTTACTACTTTTCCTTTTTTTTTCCCCTCTAGGTATAGAACAATAAGGTGCTATACAACAATATATTACAACTGTTAGGTCTGAGGTGAATTTTATTATATTAGTGGGTGAGAAGGCACTACCTATTAGCTACTTATTGTTATTCCCTTTAAAATTCTTTGTACTATAAAATAAGCATTGCAATGCCCTGCATATGAACAAAGATTAATTTTCTCAGCTGTGCAATAAACCAGTAAAAATAGCTAACCAAAACTAACATTACAATTCATCATAAACAATGAGTCAGTTTGAGAAAACTAGAAATTGCTCTCAAAGTGCCTCTAGTATCTTCTGTATTTGAGAGTGTTGGGTTGAACTCAAGAGCACCTCAGGCTAAGGCTGTCCTCTGACTGAGGGGGAAGATCTCTTTCCAGGAGGCACTACCATTCAAGGTCTGATAGCACACAGGTATCCCAGGCTGGAAATAGACAAGACAAAGGTGGAGATGATCCATAGTCACTCCATCCCCACAGGGGTAACACTGTCATATTGAAGGACCTGACTTTGCGCACTTAAGGTTATGCCTGGGCAGCAGGTGACTTTACCTGCTCTGTACTTTACACCAAACTAAGACCTTGCAGCCACAGTTAATATGGCACAAGACTGAGCTAATAAACTCGTCTCCTACAGTAGCAGACCAATATGTTGGCTTGAAGCACAGGCAGAATAAGCTCATGTCTGCCAACAAAAGTTCTCTTAAATATATTTAACACTGGTATCCAAATACAGGCATAACCACAATTAGAACCCCAATTGTCTGTATTAGCAGAGGTGGCCTGTCCAGCCTATGAAAAAACATCATTTACCTGTAAGATAAGTGAGAAGCTCAGGGTAAGCGTAGTCACAGAACGAGATATCTTGCTTGGGACTCTGCCAAGCTTTGTTTTATCAGCATTCAGAGCTGTTGTCATCTCTGTGGAAGGGAAACAAACACCACTGAAACAGAAGAGAGATAAAATGAGAAGAGTGATAAGGACTTCCATAATTACTCATATTCTGAACTTTCACTCTAGTAGTGCATTTTCAGACTCACCTTAAGGCAAGTAACTGGCAACATTTGCAAGTACCTCAGAAGAAGCAGGAGAGGTTCTACATATCTTTCAGAAAGATGCTGTCATTTACCTGCCCTTTACATTATCTTCATTTGCTTCCATTACATCAATGCTCTCTCTCTTTCTTGCACACAAGTGATCTCTGTCCCTGCAGAGCAGTAGATCATACAAGACCATAAAGGAAGGAACACAGTTATCTTGTATTATAGTAGAGAAAAAGGAAATTACAAACACATTAACTCTCCAGCAGAAATGATACATGGTATTTAATTGTTATTCTTGAACTCAAGGGAACTGTGAGTGCATGCTCTGGGAATGGCATCAGATTATCTCAGGTGGAATCCAACAAGAAATTCTTTTGTGGTAAGGATGAGGCAAGGACAAACTAACATCTTTTTTTTCCCCTCATCTGAAAGGGAAGGTGATGGCAAGATAAGTCAAGGGAAATTCACCAGTAAAAAAAAAAAACAAACCCCAAAAACCCCAAAAAACAAAAAAGGACTGTTTCATCAACAAGATATGAACAAAATCCTTGCCCAGGCATCACGACAGAAAGAGCAGCAGCAACACATTCACTGAGGAATGGGACAGAGTTGGCACGAGCAGAGACAAGGAGAGTGCTGTGTGCCAGCTGTAAACCATTCTCTGGTCCCACCTGCCCTCATATGTTTGACTCATGCTTCGGGTTGAAGCTTTTGTTGCCTCTGTTTTGGGTTGAAGCTTTTTCTCCATGTGCCTGAGCAGAAGATGAGCTCTAACAGTGTCTTAAGGAAAGCTATGCTAGTTATAATGAATGGCATGTTTTTCCATCTTGCATTTTTCCAGGCTTGTAACATCTGGCTCCTGGATAAGTGTCCAGGGTAAGATATAGGAGAGAAACTCTGAAATCTGAGGTGAAATCTTCACTAGGAGGGTGAGAAAGTATATTTTTTAATTCCCTATTTTAGTTTGCTTTTGCAGGCACCTTCCTTTTCTTCTCTCCCAGAGGCAGGGATTGTCAGTGATTACAGGTTTGTGCAGGACCTCTGACTCCATCATTCCACCATTTCCTTCTTTACATTATAAAATTTTGAGTTATGACCATTACTGCAACAACTTTGCCACTGCTAACAGACAGCAGGATGCCACCCTGGAATGTAGTTACCTAAGGATACTTGAAGTGACACCAGCTGTATCTCCCAGGGTACTGGGACACACAGTAATCCAGAAGCAGCATGACATTTAGCCCCCAAACATATCAATAATATTTAGAGCCATCAAATCTCCATGTCTTAGCAACAACAAAGCTTATTCTTGGTGTGCACAAGGTCGGTCAATGAAGACAATTGAATTTCAATGTGTGCCAGCAAAAGAAAATCTGGTTTGAAAACTGCTTTTCAAGCTTTAGCTCTTAAGAAATGAAAAAAAGGAGAGGAGATCTTATGAAGATGTACCTAGGTTTGTATTCATTTATGCCTGGTCCTGTCTGTCATGTCATATGGTACTACAAAGCACAAACTGATTTCTAAAAGAGAGGGGGTCTGAGTGCTGGTAGTATATGATCCATTTGGGACTTATCACAGAAAAAAAACTTTAAATGCCAGAATTCAGATGGACCAAGACTACTTTTTTTTTTTCTTTTCCTTTTTCTTTTAATAACAACAACACAGTAAATTGCATGAAAAGTACTGTGTTTGCATTCTGGCATTTTCAGCATTTTAAAGCTAGGTGTGATCAATAAAAACCTCATTGCCAAAAGGGTGTTAATTTCCCAATTCTCAGTAAAATCAGTGGATGGGAGATGTTACCACTCTTTCAGGATTTGTGCCTCAGATCAACTCTTTCACATATTGGTGCAGCAGTGAATGCCCAGTTGAGGCAAAAAATACATGACAGAGAAGCATCAGGTTCATATTCTACAAATTGTAGTTTCCCTCACTGAGGTCTTAAAGCTCTTTAGTTCTAGTAATCTCCTTTCTAATGTTATGTCCACTGTTTCTAATAGCTTGGTAGACCACCAAAGGAAAATTCTCACTCCAGAGAACACGTGAAATAAATGTTGCAGCTAATGGGGTGAATCTTGCCCATTGTAAAACAAAGAAGCCTCTTAGTGCATGTCCTTAGGCCCAGTGAGCGATACTTAGTGTTACTTCTTAATCGTCAGCAGTGAAAATCTATTGCATGTACCCGAGGGCTAAAATGAATCAATCAGACATGTAAAATATTGTTGACAGTGGTGAACTAAACCTGCAAAGAAACATACTCTTTTCCTTTTATGATTTTCAGGTTATGTCTTACAAAGTGCAACCAAATTCTAAGTCCAGAGAGTATGCTGGGTCTGTAAAACCCAGCCCCAATAATCCTATGAGTCCTGCTCACTGAGCTGGCTGGTTTACAAAAGGAACCCATTTCCTAAGACTGGTCACACGTCTTCAGAAAGCTCCACTGACTGCACTGCAGTTTTCCTCTGATTGCACGTCCTGCTCCCAGGCCTAATTCACTCGCCTTTTTTCCCTCAACAAGGAAAAGCTTGGCAGCCCCAAAGGTTACAGAGCATTTTAGAAAATCTTTACTTATTAACAGATGACTCCTACTAGTCTGTGGGAAAAATTAGATGATGTGACTGCTAATGTTCAGGCATTAGATGTCAAAACTTCCAGAAGCCTGACAGAAAAATCTCACCACTTTGCTTGACCTCTTCCATTTTTCATCCTGTAATGTTTTCTGGTGTGATATCACAGCCAGTAAATTTTTCTCTTCGTGCTTGGCAAGGCTCCAGATGGCTTTTAAGTCACTTGTTCGGGGAAAAAAGAATGGTACATTTGGGATGAAATTATCCTGGAGGACGTTGTTGCAATTAGAGAGATGAATGGCCTTCGGCTTTAATTAGAACACTAGGTACACGTTTCATATCCTTATTCAGAGGAATCCAGCTCAGTCAGCTAGGTAAGGTAGTGCTACTAAGTCAATACCTATAGAACTGCAAACACTACTTCTAAAGAAGGGGCTGTTTCACCTCCATGTTTACTTATAAACAAAACACAACTTAGTAGGAAAAAACATTCTGATCGTCACAAATAGTCCTGCCTCATTCCTCCTAGCGTGTTAGAGCTGCTTTTAAATTCACTATAGAGTAGTGTGTTAGAGAAGGTTGGATGGGCATGATAAGTGAGATTAGGACATTTATATTACAGTTATAAGTATACCTATGGCAGATAACATGCAATTACATATCTCAAATCTTGTTCTAATAGTGGAATTGTTTTTGTGCTACTTGAACAGAACAGAAATCTGTTCTTTCAACCATATTGCTTTCTTGTGCTTTTCAAGCTTCATGAGTAATATTTTGTGCTACATATCTACAGCTTCACAAACACAAAAATACTAAGAGAACATTATTAAGGTCATAAAGACAAACTCTCTTAGGGTTAGGAAAGGAAAGAATTAAGATTGCTAGTGCTGCCTCAACTCAGATTCCCTTTTCTATGTGAAATAGGATATAACCTTTGATGATACAAGCATATTTTTCCCCACAGCATTTTTCCTGTCTCCTTTTGTGCATAGAATGGACTGTGCTCACTTAATGAGCAGCAATTTAATATTTTGTTTTCTGCTTGTTGTTCAATGTATTGCCCGTGGCCTTATTTATTGCAGACTTACAAATGTGGTTCTGAAGACAGAATTATTAATTTCCTCCTTGGTGTTTTTGTGGTGCTTATCATTAGCGTATAAGAGTGCTTCACAAACGTTATGCGATTTATCTTCCCAACACTTTTCAGAGGTGAGGGAATGGAACCATCCCCAGTTTACAAAAGGGAAACCGATACAAAGAACTTAGAATAAGGGAAAAATACACTAATTCTGGATGCCTTGTTTGTGACAAGCAAAAATTAATGACTAATAAATGACAGGACTTTCTATTACAGTTCCATTTTTTTCTCTTGTTCATTGCATAATTTCTCAAATTGGTCTGGTGTCTACTCTGCCAGCTCTTCACCTTGTCTGTGTTTCCCTTTCCCCACCCTCACCTTCCCTTCTCACACCTGTTCCCAGTCTGAAATGGTCTTGCCAGTTCCTCAGCCAGTCTCAGTGCCACCCCTGTATTCCTCTTTCAGATGTTTCTACCAATCCCACCTTTTGTATCTATCTTAGCTGCTTTTTATCATTTTTCCCTATCCCTTGCTCCATTAATTTAATTTCCATTTTTCTAGTCCAGCCAGTCTTGCAATCTCTTCTATTTCTTCACACAAACTTTATCCCTCACCCCACCTATTTTCTTCTTGCTCATCTTTCCCAGAAGTCCCCATCTCCTTTTGTCACAGCTTTCATGCTTTTTTTCCTCCTTTTCTTCCACCATCTCTACACTTCTATCTTTAGCCCTTTTGCCTCGTTTCATGTTGTCATCAGCATATGCCTGCCTCCTCAGCAAATTCCAGCTCTCATTCTTGTGAAGGGGTCACACTTCTGGTATTGATGCCCAGCAGAGTCTTCTCTTCTTGAAGAGGGGAAATAAAATCCTTCCTTTTGTTGGTAGCGTTCAGGCCTGACATTATATGTAATTGCTAGCAGGCAGTTTCAGTCCTATACTAAATCATGCCCCATCCAAGCAGAAGCTTTGGAAGACTTAGGTGTCAAATTTACTAACTTTGTTGAACTCCAGCAAATCAGATATTTTCAAAGGCTTATAGTTTGACTGACAGTGGAATTGGGTTTTTTTATAGACATAACAACAGGAGCATCCCTAACAGAAACACCCCGTTCCATATAGATTTCAAAGCCTCACTCTGAAAGTGGGAATACTAGAATCTTCTGATGACTCACTCAAATTTTAAGACAAGGAAACCCTTTTTTGTCATGTTTCAGTTGCAAAACAACCAAACTTTCTTGCTGAAATTACTATATATATATATAAATTGGATGGGCCTGTTACAGAAAATCCTGCCCTCAAAATTCATATTTTGAGGAGCTGTAACACCCTATTTTTAGTTTCTTATAATGGGAAGTGTTAATTATAGAAACTGTCATCAACCCTACCTGTAATACATGAATGCACACACATAAAACTCTTATGTGTGTGTGTCTATCTCCAAGACGGGGCAGGGGGAAGAATCTAATAATCTAGATACATGCACTCACAGAAACATGAACATATACAAATGCCTTTAAGTTTTCATTTGCTTAAATAAAAACAACCAGGGGAATTCTTTAAGAGAAAATATATAAAGCAGAAAAACTAATTTTCTGGGCAATTTATCACATCCCTTCTCAAATGCAGTCCCCTCACAGCTCTTGAAAAAAATTACCTAGCTCTTGTTAGTCATGGACAAACTATCAGTACCACAGTAGAGCTGAATTTCTCAATGTATGCATTACCAAGAGTGTTAGGTGCTGGTACTCTCGTGGTAGTTACAATATGCATCCTAGAATCTGTCTGCACCCTCTGTGGCCACTGCAACTTTGCCCCAAAAATCTCCTGCCCCATCTACTAATAGTAATAGGATTACAATGTTTAACAGTAACATGACACTTAACTTTGTATCAGTATTGTGAAAGACCCAGATGGTGATGATCATATATAGCAAGCTGCAGGACACTGTCACTAACATCCAGGACAACACAGCACAGAGCCTGTAGTCGAGTGGGGGATTTGTTTGTTTATTTCTTTGGAGGTTTG